>JBBPSB010000151.1:0-42050 GCA_038093375.1 Xerocomus brunneocitrinus
AGCTGCAGCCGGTGGTCTATGTCACGTATCAAGCCTATCTGAGAAGGTCAGTCCGTTTGACATTGTTCTCTCCGCAATGTACGACGACCGTCTAACCCATTGATGCCAGAACACCTACGCATCTCGCGCGCTCGCTTGCACTCGCACGGCAGCACAACTACGCTCTGGGAGTGAAACTCGTGCGAGGTGCATACCACCCGCACGAGCTCGCAGCCCATTCCACGGCAGACTCGATCGGCATCTCGCCCGACCCCTACCCACCCGTGCACCCCTCCAAGCCGGACACGGATGCCTGCTTTGACGCCTGCGCGGCCCTCCTCGTGCGCGCCATCGCCGACGACGTCCAGTCTGCGGGCACCCCGCGCATTGGTGTCCTCTTTGGCACGCACAACTGGGCATCGTCCGAAGCGATCGTCGAACAGCTCGTCCGCCACGGTCTGGCGCACGAACGCGCCGCGAGCACCCACGACCGCAAGGGTAGCGTGACCGTGCCGAGCGGGGTGGCGGCGCGGCTGACGTTTGGCCAGCTGTATGGTACGCCCCCTGCCTGTCGTGTTACGCACCGCGGCTGATGTCTGTTCAGGCATGTCGGATGCGCTCACTGAGTATCTCGTGGGGCGTGTACGGAGCAGTGCGCCGTGCGTGGTCAAGTATGTGCCGTATGGCGCGCTCACCGAGGTGCGTATGCGTTGTTGGACGCGCGTCGGGAGCTCATTGTGCCGCAGGTAATGCCTTACATCTCGCGCCGTGCGATCGAGAACAAGTCTGTGCTTGGGGGCGGTGGTGCGTCGCGCGAACGGAAAGCAGCTGCGCGGCTCATATGGACGCGCGTGTTCGGCGGTATCGGACTGTGACTGTACTGCATCTTGTAATCACGCTGGCGTTGGTACGTCGTCGATGCCTTGGGTATAGATATCCCGGCGTTGCGGTTTCGCCAAATTTAGATATTGGAACATGTCGCTGTACTTACGGTGGTTTGTGCAATAAGAATTCTGCTTCGGGTAGTATGAAAGGCGAGGATGTTCTATGTAGTAGGTGGATTCGGGCAAACTTTGTGTGTTCGCCTGTACATGTGGTCTGCCCTCGTTATCACCCGGCACCGTCATTGTAAGGTGAGAATCGAGATCATAACAAAAAAAAAGTATAGTATAGCAGACAATGAATAAAAACCATGAAAAACACACAAGGTTCACCGCGTGATCCCCATCTTCAAAAACGCACCAACCACCTCGACCTCATCATACCGCCCCGGATTCTCCGACGTCTTCTTGGAGTATATATACTGCAACGTGTTCCGGAAATGGCGCTGGATCATGTCGGGCGAGGCAGCCCCCTCGGTGCGCTGCGACGGGTGCAGATACGCCGACGAGGACGCGTTGAGCGTGTCAATGGACGACGTAATGAGCTCCACGAGCGACACGATGAATTTCGGCGCCACCTACGACGCACGGGGTCAGTCACGCGCGCACAAAAAGACGCAAGGCACGCACGGCGGATGCACCCCGGTCGAAATAGTACAGATACTGATCGAGCGTGTCACAATAGATTTGCACCGTCACCATGTCCTCGGTCGCCGAATGCGCGATGCGTAGCGACTTTTGGAGGCACTCGAGCACGCGTTTGCTATCCTGATGCGGGTACTGGGGCACAGTCAGCCCCATGTGAAACGATAGAAACATGCCACGCACGGCCTTGGCTTCCTCCTCCTTGTCTTTTCCCTCGGGGCGCTTACCCTTGGCTTCCACCTCGACTTCGGCCTCCTCTGCCGCCTCTTGCCACCACAAGTGGCTCGCCGCGTGCACCGCCGTCGCCTGATGTGGCTTCTTGAGCAGCTTGGCCCCGTGCAACGCCGCCTTTGTGATCAACGTATCATACCCATCGGCCTCAAAGACCCTCGCACCCTGCAGCGTCCCGATAATGAGCGTAATCGCCGCGAGCTGCGCCCGGCTCTCCGAGATCGAGTCTTCGTACACGGAAAACGCTTGCACGTACAAGTCGTACGCGAGGTCTTCGAACCCCGTCCCGCACTCGGACGCGATCTGCGCGGCGAGGAGGAACAGCCGTAGCGCGAGCGCGGGCGAGTCGACCTGCGTCGCGAGGATCGATGTGCACTCGCGCACAAACTTGAGGATCGTCGTCACCTTGGGCTGCCAGTCGTCCTCCTGCCCGCGCGTCAGCACCGCCAACGACAGCAAACGGGTTTACATACCACGTGTTCGCGGTTCTTATACCGCCGGCAGAGCTTGATGCTCGAGGTAATGAGCGCAGGGAACGTGTACCGCATGTGGTCGCCCCCCGCTTCGAAATGCCGACGCGCCGTTTGGAGCAACTAGAGGGCCACGTCAGTCCGGTCCACCGATACCGCGTACACACACCTCAAACTGGACGCCTAGCGACTCGGCGCGGAACAGGTGCACCATGCGCGCGACCCAGCCTTGCTCCTCGGCCACGTCCCCCTTGTCCACGCTGTAGCCTTGCCGTCGAATCTCTTTCGCGTCTTTGGGCGCGGTCTCGGTCTGGTCCTTGATCAGGACGTGGCATAGGTCGAGGACACCGTCCACAT
The DNA here is from genome assembly GCA_038093375.1 of Xerocomus brunneocitrinus. Taxonomy (NCBI): domain Eukaryota; kingdom Fungi; phylum Basidiomycota; class Agaricomycetes; order Boletales; family Boletaceae; genus Xerocomus; species Xerocomus brunneocitrinus. Next base: position 2,564 of record JBBPSB010000151.1, read on the forward strand.
CCCCGGGCGTCTCGATCACGGTTTCGTTTTTGAGCACGCTCGAGACAACGCTGTGTGCGATCGAGCGGCGCGTCGAAAAGAGCTGTTGGGAGAGAAGCGGGACGTAGCGGGGGATGGCGAGTAGGGTGAGGACGGACTGGTAGGAATTGATCGGGGCGATGAGCAACGCTGCGAGATTGGCAGCCGTTTGCGGCGAGTGCAAGTCGGGACTGTCAGACATATGAGTGTCATCTGATGCATGTGGGCAGACGAAACCGACCTGTCTGCATACTCTTTGATCTTGTCGTGCACGAAGCTCAGGATCTGATCCACGTATTCGAGTCTGTCTGGATAACAGCTGAGCGAGAGGTTGGTGAGCGAGACCAAGAGTGCCGTGATATCTTGTATGGACAAGTCTGGTCGGGCCTACAGACGGGTCAGACCTTGTCTACACGCTCTCTCGCGACGCACCTTGATCAGCTCGACGACCTGTTTCCAAAACACTTCAAACAGCTGCGCGTCTTCTGGTATGCCACGGAACTTTTTCACAGGCCCTTCCTTTTCCTTGCCTTTCCCCTCTTCGGTCCCGTTGACCTGTTTGCTCAAGGTCGCGTCGATATTCTTTTCCGACTCTTGGACCGCACTGTCCCACGCGTCCTCGTCCTCTGGCTTGGCGACGTCGGGCTGATAGGCATGGTTGGCCCTCTCCCTCGCCAACCGTACCTTTTCCGCTAACCGCTTGGCCGCAGCCTCCTCTTGCCTCTTTGTCTCTTCTGGATCCTCGTTCTCGGCTTCGCGGGCGGCATACGCCGCCAATCTGTCGATGAGGGCGATCACGATGATTTTGATGTTGACTTTGGGATGCAGCTGCGCCGTAGCGGATAAAAAGGGCCCGAGGGAATGCAGATGAAACTCGTCCGTAAAGACCTAGACGAATGAGCACGAGGCGCGACGAAGAGGGCGTGACTTGCCTGTATGACGACCTCCATGAGATACTCTTGGGCGATCACGTCTTTGCAGTTGACAACCTGCTCGAGGACCGCGGGGAGGATGTTGCGCTGGTACATGTCGAGGTCGACGCCGTCGAGCTGGGAGAGACGGACGAGGTTGGTGCCGACGAGGATGCGAAGTTCGCGGCGCTCCATTTCGCGCTTGTCACGGTCGCGCGAGTGGCCTTGGTGCTGGAGACGGACCCAGAGCTTGTTCATCTCGATAAAGTTGGTGAGGACGAACGAGATGGAGTCTGAGAGGTTTCCCTGGGGGCTGGGGGGTGTCAGTGTGTGGGTGTGGGGAGGGGGAAGGCATACCCGGGTTCGGAGCCGATGGGGAGGTGGTCTCTGGTCTGTCCGGAGAGGTAGTGTCTGAGAAAGAGGCCGCGTATGGGGTTGAGGACGCCCCTGCTCATTTCCATCATGTCCTTCATGATTTCCCTGACGGGTGCGTCGGGAATGGACATGTATACGGAACCGACTGTGATCATGAGGTAGAGACGGGGGACGATGTTGCCGGCGTATTGGACGAGCTCATACAAATCAGCGAGGTGGTGTCTCGATTGGGTATGTGCGTCGTAGAGGTAGTTTGATAGATGACGTAGGGCGTCGAACACGGCCATGTCTGTGGATGTATGGGCGTTAGAAGTGCGGAATAAGGGTGCGCGCGTACAGAGTTCGTAGTATTGCTTTGGGGAGAGGGAGGAAGTGCGCAGTTCTGCGAGCATGAGACTGGCGCTCTTGAGTGCGTCCATGATTTCGTCGTTGTCCTAGAGGACGGTCAGTAAGTTGGTCGTCCGAGGGTTGTGAGGCCACACACCAAATGGCGCTTCATCTGTCCGACCTGTACCTTGACGGTGGCCAGAGACTCGCTGAGGAGCTTTCCCTCTTCAACGACGGGCGCTGTGGCCGTTGTCGTCGTCGTCGTCGTGGCCATCGTGGTGAGGTCGTCGGTGACGGGTATGCGCAGGTCAGGTCCTATGCCCTTTCTGCTCTTACATAATCAAGACTATCAAGCCGGCACGGCCATGTCGAAACGCAAGCAGACGGACGAAGAGGACTCGGACGAACAAGGTCTACATGGTACTAGCGAGCAAGAGGTGGAGGTTAATTTCGACTATTACAACATCGACGCGAGCAACGACTATCATGCGATCCAGCGACTGTTTATTCAGCTATTTGGGTCTGATGTGCAGACGGGGCCGCTGACGGATCTGGTTACGCGCGTGGCTGAAGAGAGCGGTGTTGGGAGCACGATCAAGACGGACGAGGAGGAGGGGTCTGATCCGTACGCGGTGTTGACGGTGATCGGCTATCGGGTACGTCGTGGTGCAAAGACAAGACGGGTGCTGATGGTCAACAGGACTACGCTGGGCTGCAAGGCGTGATCGACTACGTGCTCTCGAACACACAGGGCGCGTTCCACGACGCGCTGTCGACCCACCTGCGCGATGGTCACGTGGGGCTAGTGCTCAGTGAGCGACTGGTGAATATGCCCGTACAAGTGATGGGTCCAATGTACCAGATGCTCTCAGAGGAGATGGACGCGGCGATCGCAGAGGTGCGTGGGTGCATCGAACGTGGCGACACTGTCTGACACGTCGCAGGGTCGAGATTATCGGTTCACACACTATTTGTTCCTCTCACGAGCGTATCGACTGTCGGCGGACGAGGAGGCGATGCTGGCTGCGCAGCGTTCGAAGCGGTACAAGGCGAGCCAGCCCAAGGACGGGCTGTATGCATTCCACGCCGAGGACGAGGAGATCATGGCGGTGAGTGCGAACTGGCTTACCAAACTCGCGCTGACTGGCGCAGCACGCGACACACACGACGGCGTACGAGATGGAGGGAAATCGAGCAGTTCGGGTGATGATAGTACCGCGTGATCGGTTTGGTTCGCTGGTTGGATCGATCCGAGTGACGTATGGGGTATGATTACATAATATCGATGGTCGTCGTCGTCCACAGCGACGGGGTGTTGTGACGTATTTGTGAATTGTGGCTGTTTAGGCAGTCGTCTGCAACGCGACTGGGTACAATCGACTTGATGGCCGTGCTCGCCCCCGACTGGCATCCTCCCCGCGACCCAATGGACTCGACTCCCCGCCAGCCAGCCAACGACAACCAGCACCAACAGCCAGTACAGCAGTATCCCTATCCAGTACAGCAGAACCAGTGGAACCAACCAACACAGCCCTTTTACCCTTCGTTTTACCAAAATCAACACCAGCAGCTCCCTGCACAACCCTACCCAATCCACCCACAGACTCAGTTCTATGATCCAACATGGGCCTACCAGCAGATGATGTTCACCCAGGCCCAGCTTGGCCAGCGCGCCGGCTCGTCCTCTGCACCCGCCTCACCAGCAGAGTACTTCAACCCAAACCAGCTTTTCAACCACTTTCCCAGCGCTACTCCTCCCCCGCACCCACAGCACCAGCCCCATCACGCTCCCCCGTATACCCATCGTACCGCTTCCGCTGACACCCCCCGCCCACAGCAGCAGTACGAAGGTTTCCACCCTTATCGGCGCCCCCCAATCCCCACATCTGGTAGATCACAACACGACTCGGATTGGCGTCCTCCAGGCTCCTTCCAACCCCCCTACGCCAGGGGAGAAGCCTCTGCCTCCTCCACCTCGGTCAACTCGAGTAACTCCAACAATGGAAACGGAAATGCTAACAACAGACAGCGCACCAGCAGCATACAGGGTCAGTCTTCCGCGCATCCCAATGGCCAAGGCAGCGTCCGCAGCCGGAGCGCACCACCACAGTCCCCGCCCCCAGACGCCACGCGCACTCGCACAGGCAGTGCGTCCTCTACAGCCAGCGCCAACTCCCCCAACCCTCCCCGATCCTCGACCGCACACCCCCACCACCGCACAGGCTCCTCCTCCTCTACCGCTTCCTCCGCCACGGCCCACCGTTCCTCTGGTTCGGTCTCCGCGGCCTCGACATCTTCTCCCTCGTCACATTCGCATCACTCTTCTCACACCACGCACCCCCGGCCAGCGCGTCCTTCCCCGCTCTCACAAGGCTCCACCTACGCCACCCCTTCCCCATCCGTCCCATCGCCCCCGGCTCGCCCACAGCCATCTCTTAATTCCCATGGCGACCGCCGCATATCCAAGGACGACTCAGACCTCGCAGCCATGCTCGAAAACTCGGCCATGGGTCTCGGCGGCACAAGCGCCGTCAAGAGCGGAGGACTCAAGGGCCGACTACGACGTGCTCTCTCATTAAACGCAGCGCAGGCGCTGCAAGAAGAGGACGAGTCCCCAACCAAGCCCAACGGCGCCGAACCCCCCAGCCCCACAGACGCCAATGACGCCGCGAGCACCGTCACCGCGACCGGGGCCACCGGCGACGCAAGTAGCACCGCAGCGAGCAATCCCGTCAAGAAAAAGTTTCGCGCAGCGTCCCTCTTCAACTCGCGTCTCAACGCGTCGACGGACAACATTTCCCTCTCCTCTACCATGTCCTCTGCCTCGGTCGTCATTCGCAAGATCGGCTCCATCGGCAAGCTCGCACGGCGGAATTCCCTCGCCGGCATCACCTCTTTGTTCAAGGACAAGAAGGAAAAGGACAAGGACGGGGATCCCGAGCCCGCCACCTCCTCTGGAAAGAAGCCCAAGAAGAAAAAAGATGCCAAGGGGAGCGTCGCCGCACCCACTATTTCGCACGCTGTTGCAGAGCTCGATAGGGGAAGCGGGTCCAACAGTGACTGGTCTGACACGAACATGAGCGGACTCAGTCCCGCTGCCAAGCTGGCCCGGCAGCACACGCTCAAGTCGAACGCGGAGGCGGCCGCGAAAGCAAAGGCCGCTGTGGAGGCTCAGGCCCAAGCGAATCAGCAACAGGCCAAGGCCAACGGACTCCCCCTGCCAACGACGTGGGAAAAGAATACGGCGACCGCTAGAGGGGATTCGCCAGGACCGGGTCGGCGGATTGCGGAAGATGGGACGCGGGTTGTGGTGGAGGATTCCGATTCGGGGAGCGAGGACGGCCATACCGCTGGATATGGCACGCCACAGGGCCAAAACTATACTATTTCGGAAGGCTGGGAGGACGACGAGCCGTGGCCGGAGGAGGAAGACGAAACCGTCCGTATTCCGGTGGGGCCGCAGGCAGACGATGAGGAAGTGCTCGAGTGGGCACAGTCTATGCGAAAAAGCATAGACAAATCGAGGGCGCCAGCCAAGGGGATTTTGAAAGGTGCGGTTAGTCTGATTGGGCGTTTAGATGTGTTCTTGTGGTGATCGTCCGATGTCATTGACGCTGGTTTCAAAAGGTGCAGACAGCTATAACCAAGACTCGTATATCCCAGACCAAGCAGGGGGCCCATCGTTTAGCCGCATACGTTCCAATTCTTACAATTCACATCCCGGGACAACTTTTGAACTCGGACCGTTAGCACGTATACCCTCTCCAGACCCGGATCATATCGATGGCCTACATCGACACCCATCGCACTCATCTTCACATTCTAATACCAATGCTGGAGGTAACATTGCCAACCTCCCTGCTCTTTCATATTCATCATCTGACTCTTCGCCCTCCTCCGACCCAGAATCAGGACGTTCCTCACCACACCATGGCACTCTCTTTTCGTTGCCAAACTCGTCGGCACCCGCGCTATCGACCATGCCGGCCGTTCCCGCGACGCTTCCGCACCGATCGGCCTCCGGTCCGGCGATACCCAAAAAACTCGTGTTTGCGGATAGTCTGTCAGTGTACGATACGTTTTCGCCGACGGTATATGATCGAAGGAGTGAACCGGCAACGTGGAGTCGGCTCACGCCGGCTCTGGCACAACGCATAAAGGAGGAACTGAATTCATACAAGATGGAGGAGATGGAGGTCCACGCGTGCAGTCGGATGCAGTAAGTCATATCTTGCGTTCGCGTGCGTAAATTAATGTCATTGCAGTACCCAGTTCTTCATCTAATGATGTTCGTATCACTGCATATCATCTGTTCGGTTGGGTGTTACCACAGACTTTTTTTTTCTATATCATCTCTGCATTCCACGCTATAGTTGACTTTTTTGAGATTTTCAACCTGGTGTTTTAACTCCTTTTTCTGATGACACGGCTTATTATACATACGGGGCGCTGCGCATTCCTGATCACACAATTTCTCTTCTCTTCGATCCCTCGACGCTTGTTACTTTTTCCCTTTCCAACGGTATAGGCAATACCGATTTCCCTCTCATTTCATGTTTCACCTTTTTTGACCAACGCGATGCGGGATCGTTTTTTTTCCGCCCATAGAAAATTGCAAAAAAATGCCACGTTTCCTTTCGTATACCCCCTCAATCAGATACATGTAATATTATTCTCTGCGCTCGGATCTGACGGACGCGTCTGTCTCTCCTTTTGTCGTTTTGCTCGTTACAAGGAACTTTTTCGTAGCATACACGTACACTCTTTTTTTTTTTGCCCCCTCTCTTTGTATGTGATATCCGAGATGCTGTGTGTGATAGGCGAGGTCGTTGGCACGTTGCGGGTCAACTGTTGACCCGCAACGGCGTTGGGGGTAAGTCGGACGGTCACGATAGAGGGGGATCGATCTGCGCACGTATGTATATGATGGGCTGGTCCATCACACGTGATAGGTGAGATATGGGGCCCCGCAACGGCGTACAAGTCGAGCGGGAATCGATCTGCGCACGCACGGATGCGTTGACGGTGCAACGCACGCCCATGTTCCAGTTCGTTGCTCACCGAGTGAGCCGCACGTACGTTGCCAGGCCATGGCTGGTACCGTCTATGAGGTTGGAGACGAACCACGTCTTGGACTTGACCGCAGCGATGAATGGCGGTGCAGCCTGGTTCATAATCATAATCCAGCGCCCGTGATCGGCGTGCGGATAGGTCATTTTGGTTTGAGATCCAGACCCTCGTTCCGGTCCCGGGTCGACGACATCACCGGGCAGGGACCTTTTTTTCGACACCCGGTTCGACTTGCGAAACTGCAATAGGAGACTCAGAGGCGTGCGCAGTGGCCCGAAATGATGGGCATATGCCAGCGCAGCAAGGTACCATGGACAATGCCAGGCTTGGTCCTGCCCCATTGGGGGGTACACGTCCTCTGGGTAATTGAATCAAGCAAAATGAAGCAACCCGATCGGCGAGGGGACGCCGAGTGGAGTGCTGCGATCATTTGCTCTCTCAGCATGCGCGGCGCATTTGAATGCGCCCGTTTATTTTATTTTGGGTGTCCAACGGCGAGTGAGATTTGAACTGGCCACCAGCGCCATCAAAAGTTTCATAAGCTGTCTAGAGAGGGGCAACTTGATCGGCATGGTGTTTGGTCAGTGGCACATGGGGTTGAATAGTCGGGAGGACCGGTTTCAAGTCGTCGGGCCGGGACCTTTCGGCGTTTGAACTTTTGCACCAAGCGCGTCCAGATCAAACGTGGCAGTCTCATGTAATATTGCGCTTCGTCCTCTCTCCGACTCGCGCTTTGCCCTAAGCTAGTGGAACTATATTTTTTGCAAAGAGATTCGTGGCGGATATCGTGTTTCTTTCTTTGCTTTCTTAACCACAGTCGCTCATGATAAGTACTGTGCCTATGAAGTGGCAATATCTCGGAGCCGTCGATAGCACTCGGTCGGCGTTGACTTGAGCTGGGCTAATCTATGATTTTTCCAAGTCAGACTGCACCCAGCACTGGGAACGGAAGCTCTGACAAATGATGGCAGTCTCTGTTAGACGTGCTGGCCAGTCCAGGATCTTTCCGTTGTGTTCGGTCGCCTTGTGCGTCAGCTGGACCGAAGCCCAATTAGTAGGTCCGAATCTTGGTTCTTCACGTAAAAATCCTTTTGCGATTCTTGAAGCTTGCATGACGATGTTTCTTATTGTCTTTAGCCTAGGGTGAGAGGCGAAGAAACAAAGCGATAAATCCCGCTCCATCCAGTGCTCGACATGTTGGCCAAGCTGGACTGCCACCTGACCTGCGTCCTCTGGTTCTTTCACCTCTCTGCGCTTGTCCTCGAGATCCCGACCACCGTCGATGCGGGGGAGCTGTCGACCATTCATGCCCCCTTTTTAAGCCCTTTGTAACGGGACTGTTGTTGTGTGTGAATTCGTGTTGAATGCCGTGTTGAATGATTTTATCTCCCTATGTCGTGTTTTCAGTGTGCGTCCATGCGTGTATATCTTTTGAGACCATGTGCGCGGGTGTACTTACAGAGGCGAGCGTCGATCGGGCGCTCGAAGTGGGGACCTTTGCGCCACATACAGGGATTTCATCCGATCGCGAGGGGTCCGGCATTTTTTTTCGTGCAGGGCGAGCAGATTAGAGTGGTTGACCCTCTTTTGCGATCAGAACTGGTGACGCAACTAATATGCGGGTGTATGGATTTGAAACGTATTCTGTCACCCGACTGCACGTGTTTGGGCAGCCTGGATACTGGACCCTGCCCCTCCGAGAGTGGAACAGTGGAATGCTATCCATAGTACAAACAATTGTATGATACAACACCTATAGTGGGGAACACGCTAGCTAGATGCAAAGGCGAGACAAATGGAGGATACTTCCTGAGACTACTGTACAAATATCGTTTTGATGTTGTTTACCAAGTCCAACAACGGAACCTCTTCAGGAATTCGAACCTTGATCAAGCTGTCCGCTGCGACTCGCTTATAGTCCGTCAATGACATCTCCGCCAACAAGAGGGCACCAAAGGGTTGCCTCAGACGAACAATCAACCTCAGTGCTTTCTTCGTCTCGTCGAGCCCAGCTGAACCGCGCGAGTACTCTTGGCCAAGCAGTGAAGGTATCCAAGGATGAACGACAAAGTGGTCTTTCTCCACAGCCAGCTCGCTCGTCGTCTTGATCTCGATCTCCCCAAACACGGTCGTCGTGGCATGATATATGCGAAGGTTCGTTTTCGCATCAGGTCCCGACGTGAGGACAAGTTTGCTGATGTGAAAAGAAATACAATGAAGCCGCAGCCGACCAGAATCAAGGGATGCAGAATTGGATGGGGATAAGAAACTTTTCAGCTCCTTGAAAAGCTCGGCGAGGTCCGGTATGGATGGACTTGATTTCGACACCTCCTCATCCAACCTGGCCGTCTCCATGTGGGGAATGTGTGGTGGCTCAAGGGAGTCGTAGACAGTCAAGTTCACGGGTAGACAGCTACTATACTCGTTCGCAGTCCCCGTCCAGGCAAGAATTGTGATATCACCTGATCCTTTCAAAATGTGTTCCAAGAACCGGCCGACAGCACGAGTGCCCTCTCCATATATCACTGGAATGGACACACCGAAGATACCGAGTAATGAATATGCAGTGTCTTCTACCCTTGTCGATCGACGCTTTGAAGCCAGGAACAATTTCTCCCGCACCCTGTCGCGACCAGGACGAAGTACAGCCATCTGGTCTGCAGTAACCTGCGACATCCGTTCCATTTCGAAGATGATTTCAGGCGACTGTTTGTGATTCCAGCATTCCGACCCGAGGTAGGGTTTCCAGTCCTTTGTGTAGAACCGGACTGTCTCAGCGGCCACATATTCCTGGTACGTCCATGCCCGTTTGTTCCACTCGCTGTCCGAAAAACTCTTGGATGGGACATCATGAAGGTAGACGATTGTGAGGATTGAACCGCGATACCAAGTGAACATGGCAACCAACGACTCTTGCAATACCACATTGTTATCTTGATCAACACAGCATGTGTCACACCATGCCCACTGGAATCCGAGGGAACACACAAGCTTGCAGAACGCCTTTAACTTGTCTGCGGCTTTCAGCTCGGACACCTTGGTGTTCTTGATGTCCTTGTAGCGAGGCTCAATGAGTTGCCACCTGTGTGACAACATCACGTATTGGTAGAATTTCTCCACCTCCCGCTTGATACGTTCGTCGTCTATTTTTGTAGTCATAGAAGACACGAGTTCGTTGAAGATTGAATTTGCCTCGAATGCTTCCGTTTGTTTCGTCCTATCAAGTAAGCAGCCATTCTTAGTGTCGATGAGCTCCAGAGGCATCTTGGAGATGGTTTCGTTGATGATTTCTCGAATCATAGGTCTGGCATCGGTATACCGAGGACAAAGTTCTACCATCCACGTGAGTCAATGGGACCACTGATGTCGACCAAATAACTCACTGCGAACACGCTCATCGGGAGATTCTTTGATTTTCGATAGCGCTGTATCAAAGGCTACCACAGCTTCGGCGTAATGTTTCATCCCATGCAACGCCGCACGCCTCTGCTCGTACCCTAGAGGAGATGATGGGTCAAGTTTGATCACCTACAAACTACGTTACTGGTGTCATCTGCGACACGGCGACATGGAGTATACCTCATCGGCGTCCCCCAATGCGTCTTCCCACGACTTTATTGTCACCCTTACTTTGCTCCGCTTGGTCAGGATGTCCACCCGGTCCAGTGAACCGAGCGACAATATTGCCGACAAGAGTTGGTCGGCTTCGTTATAGTTCTGAAAGCTCAGTTCAACCTCAGCGAGCTTTTCTAATCCCTGTGCGCATCGTCGTCGAAAATCTGCATAGGAAACTCAGGCAAGCTCTGGCACCATTATTCCGCGATCACCTACCGAGTTCCCACTTAGTTCGCTCACTGTGAACACTCGTGTCTGGCGTGAGGTCGCTCTGCATCTGTTGAAAACACTCGACAGCTTCCATGACGCGACCATGCCTTTCAAGAGCGTCACATATCGTCTGATAAATGACAACATTTGGAAGCTTGAACTGAACAAAAGGACATCATCGTCTAAGAACAGAGTGTTGCGTAACGCATACCTCTTTAGCGTTATCGATTGCTTCCTTTGTCGATCCGTTCAGCGACACTGTGCTTGCCCACTTGGTTAATAGAGCATTTGGAGTCGACGGCAAGAGAGACAGCGCAGTGGCGTAGGCGGTGAGCGCGTCATCATGCTTATAGGTCCCTGATGCCCCATCCCCGATTCTTTCGAGCTCGATGATGCACTTGTTTGTAAAAGCTGAGAGTAACGGTTGAACACCCTTTTCCGCCCCATGGTGACAAAACGTACCTGGCAGCCAGTCCATAATGATCGTGTCGGATCTCAAGTCGTCACTCACGGATCTCCTAATCTCGAGAAGCATCTTTGCCGCATCGATGGCATGATCGCCGGCAAACAGCGCTTCGCACTGATGTTTATGTTGGTACGCACGAAGAATCTCGGTTGGGCTATTGGCTCTCTGCCTAGCATTTTGTACAGCAATATCCTCGCGTAGAGACTTGATGTTCTTTTCCGGGTTATCTTCCTTCTCTTTGCCGATGCGTTGAGAGTCGGCGAGCTGGATACGGAGTTGTTGGATGGTTTTCTCGAGATCCGACATTCTTTCGTCTGATAAAATGAATGACCGAAAACACGTTGGGGAAGTCAGATTGATAGTGCAAAAAAACGCACCTGGAGTCGTTTCATCCGCACGAAGGTCCGCACGCAGTGAATTGATAGTTTCGTTCAAGTTATCATCTCGTCGTCGTAAATTCTGGCCGCCATCCTTTTGCTGCTTTTGGAAGTCGTCAGGGTCCGCGAAGCCTCCGTCTGCTGAACATGGCTGTTAGAGAAGGAGGTGAAAGGCAGAGATAGGCATACTTGAGCGCTCATCTTGTGTACGGAGGGACTGAATTGACTCTTTGCGACGTACACTGGATGGGATTTCAAGCTTTTTCTGTTGCAATCAACGAAGCGGTTTGAGGAGAGGATCGATTGAACGAAGGTATCCACGTACTTGAACATCAATGTAGCGAGAAGGCAGGATCTCACGTAGATTGTACAGGATGATTCCTTGGTCTCCGCTAATCACAAGGTCGTGCTTGGCAGAAATGGCCATGGATTTAGCAAAATAAGGAAGTTCAATGACGGAGCCAATTCGTTGGTGTGTGGTAGTGTCCCAGCATGAGAGAGATTCATTTACACAGGATGAGATGAACGTGTCGTTGCTTGACAGGGACATGTAACTGAATATCGAGTAAGCCGGTATGGACCAGTCGAGGAGCGCCACCCCGGAGGACACATCAAGACAGCGGATTTGGCCGAAGGGAGCCAAGGCCAAGAGTTGCTTGCTGTCGCTGGTCCAGGCCAGGGAATGGACGGGAAATTGAATGTCGACGAGGAGGTGGCCATTCTCACTGTCATAGATGTGAAGAGAGTGACCGGAGATCAAAGGCTGGTCACATCCCATAGCGAGGAGGCGGCTGTCACGTGAAAACTTTGAACACTTGACCGTGTCGCTCTCGGCGTGTTCCAACTTGAACAGTTGTTCGCCAGTCGACAACGACCAGACAACGATAGTGCCACAGCCCGAACGTGATCCACCCGCGATTTTTGTCCCGTCCGGTGAGACGTCCAGCATTGTTTCCCCATCATGTTGAAACTCTTTCACCTTCTCGCGACTGTTCGCATTCCACACAATTATTTTGCGCTCCGTCCCAGCCACGATCCAATTTCCGTCTTGTGAGACCGCAAGGATGGAAACTTCGCCATTGGCATCCATTGGTGTCCCCACCTCGTTCCCATCTTCCACAAGCCAACATCGAATCTTCCCGTCAGAGCCACCGCCCACGATGTACTTCCCATCAGCGAGGAAGGCGACTGACTGTATCCCGGAACCCTGGACCTTGATTTCGATCGGTTTAGCTCCCCTTTTCTCAACGGTGCTGGATGATCCGCTTTCGTTAGACTCTTGGGTCCTCTTCAGTTTTGTACTTTTGGTTCCCTTGCCTTTCTTACCTTCGCTTGGCGCTGCGCCTCTTTGTTGATTGTCATTCGAAGACGGTCGGTTTGACCCTTTTCTTCCCGTCAGTACTTCCCCTCCTATCATTCCGTGTACTCACTATTCTTTAGCCTTTGTAAGGAGAACATGCTTGCCTAGGTATTGGAGCAGTAACTCAAGGAAGAATGCGCAGCCGTTTTCTCAACGCATGCTGTGCACGTGTCTTCTTATTGGAACCCATCTGGATCACTTTATCGCCCACAATCACCTCCTGTTCCTGGGCGTTTAATCTTACCATTACCATCATGAGTCAGTGAAGGAGCAATTGATGCTCCATGCTGGAAGGAACAAACAGCATCGACTAAACGACATTTCGAATGTCTAGTCAACAGATCGTACGTGACCATCTGATTGATGTACAGCGTGTTCTGTCCGCAGGTGCTCTTCAACATTTCTTTCAGCAATTCCTTTGCTTCCGATAGTCTCGCCTGATTAATGGTCGGCGATATAGCCTCTATCAATGTAGAGCGGTGTTGGAAGATAACATGGCGAATATATCTCTCCTACATCATGTCACGACCTATGATGAGCTATGACCTGTTAGAAAAATATTGCTGCAGTGCGTATCCCGAGCAAGGTTTGCATGATGAGCACTGAAACTTTCTCTGTTGGAATCAGGACAAAGGTCGGAAGTGAGTGTGCAAAAGATTAGCAACATGACACGGAAAACGCAATAAAAATGTGTGGCTGCTTAGGTATGTTACATAGCCCAATGTAGACTTCTTCATTTTTTTTTTCAGATTCGGAGAAACGACGCACAACGGACGAATAAGACTGTACCTAGAATAGACCAACGCGACGCTCAAGGGAAAAGAGGGACGTGCGCCGGGAAATTATCATATACTCGATGACAAAGCGGGACGAGGGACCACACAGACGCACGGACCGACACACGGGCCAAGGCTTGCCGCGTTCATGACACAGACTGCACTCAGCACCTGGAACGGAAGCTCTGACAAATGATGGCAGTCTCTATGAAGGCCGGGCTGGTCACCAGTCCAGGATCTTTCCGTTTCGTTCGGCCGCCTTGTCTGACTTGTGCCAGTCAGCCGGACCGAAGCCCAATTAGTAGGTCCGAATGTTGATTCTTCACGTAAAAATGCTTTTGCGATTCTTGAAGCTTGCATGACGATGTTTCTTATTGTCTTTAGCCTAGGGTGAGAGGCGAAGAAACAAGGCGATAAATCCCGCTCCATCCAGTGCTCGACATGTTGCCCAAGTTCATACAAGTTGTATATCGCCCCTCCTCGCTGGACTGTCACCTGAGCGTCCTCTGGTTCTTTCACCTCTCTGCGCTTGCCCTCAAGATCCCGACCACCGTCGATGCGGGGGAGCTGGCGACCATTCATGTCACTGCCTCATCTTATTTGCTAATCCGGACGACCGTAGAACGCTCGATGGTGGAGCAACGGTCGCTCCGCAGATATAGGTCGTCATTCCTCAAGATGTATACCCAAGGTGTGTCATATGTTGTAAAAACAATCAAAGTGTTGATAGACCGATGGTAGCTGTATATCGCTGCCGCCCCGGTCAAGCAGTGAGTGTGATGTTTCGCTCCAATGGTGCGAGCAAGACACCCTTTTTTAGGTCCTTTTGTAACGGGACTGTTGTCATCAAGGGAACACAAATGTTGTGTGTGAATTCGTTTTGAATGCCGTGTTTACCTCCCCATGTCGTGTTTTCAGTATACATCCATCCGTGTGTATATAGTCTTGACTTTTCCTGCCAACAGCTGGACACCATGGCGCGGGTGTACGGAGGCGAGCGCCGATCGGGCGCTCGAAGTGGGAACGTTTGCGCCACATACAGGGGTTTCATCCGATCGCGAGGGGTCCGGTCGAAAGGTGCGGCGGCATTTTCTTTCGTGCAGGGCGAGCGGATCGCAGTTGGTTGACCCTCTTTTGCAATCAGAACTGGTGACACAACTAATATGCAGGTTTATGCTGCGCGTGTTTGGACCTAGATGATAAACCTGAAGGATATGAACCAGTTATACTGGACCTTGCCCCTCCGAGAGTGGAACAGGATAGACAACGTACATCGACGTAAGACTGTTGGAATGCTATCCATAATACAAACAATTGTATGATACAACAACTATAGTGGGGAACACTCTAGCTAGATGAAGGCATGACAAAATGGGGGATACTTGGGACCTGAGACTACTGTACAAATATCGTTTTGATGTTTTCTACCAAGTCCGACAACGGAACCTCTTCAGGAATTCGAACCTTGATCAAGCTGTCCGTTGCGACTCGCTTATAGTCCGTCAATGACACCTCCTCCAACAAGAGGGCACCAAAGGGTTGCCTCAGACGAACAATCAACCTCAGTGCTTTCTTCGTCTCGTCGAGCCCAGCTGAACCGCGCGAGTACTCTTGGCCAAGCAGTGAAGGTATCCAAGGATGAACGACAAAGTGTTCTTTCTCCACAGTCAGCTCGCTCGTCGTCTTGATCTCGACGTTCCCAAACACGGCCGTCGTGGCACGATATATGCGATGATTCGTTTTCGCATCCGTGAGGACAAGTTTGCTGATGTGAAAAGAAATACAATGAAGTCGCAGCCGACCAGAATCAAGGGATGCAGAATTGGATGGGGATGAGAAACTTCTCAGCTCCTTGAAAAGCGCGGCGAGGTCCGGTATGGATGGACTTAATTTCGACGCCTCCCTATCCAACCTGGCCGTCTCCATGCGGGGAATCTGTGGTGGCTCAAGGGAGTCGTAGACAGTCAAGTTCAAGGGTAGACAACTACTATACTCGTTCGCAGTCCCCGTCCAGGCGAGAATTGTGATATCACCTGATCCTTTCAGAATGTGTTCCAAGAACCGGCCGACAGCACGAGTGCCCTCTCCATATATCACTGGAATGGACACACCGAAGATACCGAGTAGTGAATATGCAGTGTCTTCTACCCGTGTCGAGCGACGCTTTGAAGCCAGGAACAATTTCTCCCGCACTCTGTCGCGACCAGGACGAAGTACAGCCATCTGGTCCGCAGTAACTTGAGACATCCGTTCCATTTCGAAGATGATGACAGGCAATTGTTTGTGATTCTGCCCTTCCAACCCGAGGTAAGGTTTCCAGTCCTTCGTGTAGAACCGGACTGTCTCAGCGGCCACATATTCCTGGTACGTCCATGCCCGTTTGTTCCACTCGCTCTCTGAAAAACTCTTTGATGGGACATCATGAAGGTAGACGATTGTGAGGATTGAACCGCGATACCAAGTGAACATGGCAACCAGCGACTCTTGCAATACCACAATGTTATCTTGATCAACGCAGCATGTGTCGCACCATGCCCACTGGAATCCAAGGGAACACACAAGCTTGCAGAACGCCTTTAACTTGTTTGCGGAGGAAGTTTTTAGCTCGGACACCTTGGTTTTCTTGATATCCTTGTAGCGAAGCTCGATGAGTTGCCACCTGTGTGACAACATTACGTATTGGTAGAATTTCTCCAATTCCCGCTTGATACGTTCGTCGTCTATTACTGTTGTCATAGAAGACACGAGTTCGTTGAAGATCGAATTAGAATCTGCCTCGAATGCTTCTGCTTGTTTCGTCCGATCAAGTAAGCAGCCATTCTTAGTGTCGATGAGCTCCAGAGGCATCTTGGAGATGGTCTCGTTGATGGTTTCTCGAATCTTAGGTCTGGCATCGGTATACTGAACACAAAGTTCTACCATCCATGTGAGTCAATGGGACCACTGATATCGACCAAATAACTCACTGCGAACACGCTCATCGGGAGATTCTTTGAGTTTCGATAGTGCTGTATCAAAGGCTACGACGGCTTCAGCGTAACGTTTCATCCCATGCAACACCGCACGTCTCTGCTCGTAGCCTAGAGGAGATGATGAGTCAAGTTTGATCACCTGCAAACTACGTCACTGATGTCATCTGCGACACGGCGACATGGAGTATACCTCGTCGGCGTCCCCCAATGCGTCTTCCCACGACTTCATCATCACCCTTGCTTTGCTCCGCTTGATCAGGATGTCCACCCGGTCCAGTGAATCGAGCGACAATATTGTCGACAAGAGTTGGTCGGCTTCGTTATAGTTCTGAGAGCTCAGTTCAGCGTCAGCGAGCTTTTCCAGCCCCTGTGCGCATCGTCGTCGAAAATCTACATAGGAAACTCAGGCAAGCTCCGGCACCATCGCTCCGCAATCACCTACCAAGTTCCCACTCAGTTCGATCATTGTGAGCACTCGTGTCTGGTGTGAGGTTGCTCTGCATCTGTTGAAAACACTCGATGGCTTCCATGACGCGACCATGTTTTTCAAGAGCGTCACACATCGCCCAATAAATGACAACACTTGGAAGCTTGAACTGAGTAAAAAGGATTCAACGTCTAAGAACAGTGTGTTGCGTGATGCATACCTCTTTAGCGCTATCCATTGCTTCCGTTGTCGATCCACGCAGCAACATTATGCCTGCCCACTTGGTTAATAGAGCATTTGGATTCGACGGCAAGAGAGACAGCGCAGTGGCGTAGGCGGCGAGCACTTCATCGTTCCCTGATGCCCCATCCCCGATCCTTTCGAGCTCGATGATGGACTTGTCTGTAAAAGCTGAGAGTAGCGGTTGAACACCCTTTTCCGCCCCGTGGTGACAAAACGCACCTGGAAGCCAGTCCATAATCATCGTGTTGGATCTCCTGATCTCGAGAAGCACCTTTGCCGCAGCGATGACATGGCCGCCGGCAAACAGCGTTTCACAGGCTCTCTGTTGCGAATCGACCACTTCGGTGCGGAGTTTCTGCAAGCTGTCTTTGGCGTTTTGTTGAGAGTCGGCAAGCCGGGTATGGAGTTGTTCGATAGTTGCCTCCAGATCTCTTATCTTCTTGTCTTGATGAATTTTAGATAACCGACAACTGATTAGAAAAGCTTGGATTAGCATCCAAAGAGAACGCACTGGATTTATCTTCCTTCTCTTTGGCTGTATGTTTTGAATCGGTCAGCTGGGTACGGAGTTGTTGCGCTGTTTTCTTGAGATCTGCGATTTTCTCATCTGATGATTTGATGGTCTTTTCCAGGCCATCTCCCTCATCTTTTCTTGTGCGTTGAGAGTCGGCGAGCTGGGTACGGGGTTGTTGCATGGCTTTTTTCTCGAGATCTGCCATTCTTTCATCTGATAAAATGAATAACCGAAAACACGTCGGGGAAGCCAGATTGATGGTGCAAAAGAACGCACCTGGAGTTGTTTCATCCGCAGGAAGGTCTGCACGTAGTGAATTGATAGTGTCGTTCAAATTATCATCTCGTCGTCGTAGATTTCGGCCGCCATCTTTCTGCTCGGCTGCGCCATGAGGCTTTTGGATGGCGTTGTCAAGATCTGCGAAGCCTCCGTCTGGTGAACATGGCTGTTAGAGAAGGAGGTGAAAGGCAGAAATAGGCATACTTGAGCGCTTATCTTGTGTACGGAGGGACTGGATTGACTCTTTGTGACGTATATTGGATGGGGTTTCAAGCCTTTTCTGTGGCAATCAACGAAGCGGTTTGAGCGGAGGATCGATTGAACGAAGAGGTATCCACTTACTTGAACATCAATGTAGCGAACAGGCAGGATATCACGTAGATTGTACAAGATGATTCCGCCTCCGCCAATCACAAGGTCGTATTTGGCCGACATAGCCATGGACGTAGTAAGATAAGGTTGAAGGTGAACAGTGACGGAGCCAATTCGTTCGCGTGTGGCAGTGTCCCAGAATGAGAGCAATTCATTTGAACAGCATGAGATGAACATGTCGTTGCTTGACAGGGACAGAGACGTGTATTTGAATGTTGAGTAAGCATCAACAGGCTGTACGGACCATTCGGAGAGCGTCTCTCCGGAGGACACATCAAGACAGCGGATTTTGCCGTCGTAAGACAAGGCAAAGAGTTGCTTGCTGTCGCTGGTCCAGGCCAGGGAAGAGACTTGAAGAAATTGAATGTCGACGAGAAGGTGGCCATTCTCAGCCTCATAGATGCGACCGTCGGACCGATATCCTGTAGCGAGGAGGCGGCTGTCGCGTGAAAACTTGACCATCGAAACGCCTTTCAACCTGAACAGTTCTCGGCCAGTCGACAGCGACCAGACAGCGGCAGTGCCCCGGAAAGGCGATATGCCCGCAATTTTTGTCCCGTCCGGTGAGACGTCAAGCGTTGTTTCCCCATCATGTTTAAACTCGTTCATCTTCTTGTGACTCTTCGCATCCCACACAATTATTTTGTGCCTCGTCGCAGCCACGATCCACTTTCCGTTTTGTGAGACCGCAAGACTGGAAACACTTGCATTGGCATCCATTTGTGTCCCCACCTCGCTCCCATCTTCCACAAGCCAGTATCGAATCTTCCCGTCATTATAGCTACCGCCCACGATGTACTTCCCAGCGAGGAAGGCGACTGAATGTATCCCGGAACCCTGAGCTGTGATTTCGATCGGTTTAGCTTCCATTTGCTCGGATGATCGGCTCTGATTGGACTCTTGGGTCCTCTTCAGTTTTGCACTTTCGGTTCCCTCGCCTTTCTTGCTTTCGATTGGCGCTACGATCGTTTGCCGATTGTCCTTCGAAGACGGCCGGCCCGACCCTTTTCTTTCCGTCAGTACTTCCCCTCCCATTGTCCCGTGTACTCACAATTCTTTCGCCCTAGGCTGGGGGGCATGCTTGCCTAGGTATTGGAGCAGTGAAAGGAAGAACGTGTGGCTGTTCCCTCAACGCTTGGTATGCACGTGTCTTCTTATCGCATTCGTCACTTTATCGCCCACAATCCCCTCCTGTTCCTGGGCGTTTAAAGTTTATCGTTACCACCATCTCAGTGAAGGAGACATTGATGCTCCGAGCTGGAAGGAACGAACAGCATTGACTAAACGACATTTCGAATGGCTAGTCGAAAGATCGTACGTGACCATCTATGATTGGTGTGCAGCGTGTCTGTCCGCTGGTGGTTCCGTTCATCACTTCTTTCAACAATTTCTTTGCTTCCGATATGCTCTCCAGATTAATGGTCGACGCTATCGCCTCTGTCAATGTAGAGCGGTGTTGGAAGGCCAGATGGTGAGCATGTCCCTCCTACATCATGTCACGACTCACGACCTATGGTGGGTATTACGTATTAGAAAAAATATTGCCGTAGTGCGTATTCCGAGCGAGATTTCTCTTGCAAAAGATTATCAAATAGTTACAGCTGTTTGCAAAATGATACGGAAAATATAATCAAAATGCTTAGCTGCTTAGCATACGGAAAATGTGTGCTGAAGGCACAAGGAGTTCTACAGCTCGTCAAAAATGAATAGGGAACAGGAAGATTGGGAAGTTCGAGCCGCATCATAGTGGGGTTTTCATCTGATCACGAGGAGTCCGATCGAAAAAGTACGGCGGTACCTTTTTTTTCTATGCGGGTGAGCACATTTAGTTGGCCCTGTGGTGAAACAGACAGGAGGACGAATATGATCATATCAAAAAGTTTGATTATCAAACGGGGTCAGGGTGCGATTGCGATGTAAGGAATCAACGAAAGAGGAAGAGACGAGAAAATCAAACGAGAATAAAAGGTCAATACCACGCTACTTAAAATCCCCCCACAGGTCGCCAAACATGTCATCCTTTTTCGACGCCACCGTAGTCGGCTGTACAAACAACCCCCTGCTCGCATGCGTGGTACTCCCGCCCCAGATATCCGCCATGTTCAACCCGTTCGCATGCGTCGCACTCGCACCCGCACCCGCACTCGCCGTGCCAGCGACAGCCTACAGGCGCACCCAAAACACTGGTATTGCCAGACGAAGGCGCGCCGTTTCATCCGGGGTCTGGATGAACTGGGCGGGTGCGGAAAAGAGTGAGAGAATGTCTTGTTTGATGTCTTTTGCGGGTGGTTGGGGCGGCGAGGCCGGTTTTGAGGCAGGGGCGTGAGAGGAGGTCGTCTGCGGGGTTTCTGCTGCTGCTACTGCGATTGTTGTTGGGCTCGTTGAGGGTGGGATTCGGATTGCTGTGGTGTCGAGGGGGCAGAGATGCGTCCAGCGACGGCAGCGGAGAGGAGCTGTCGAGAGTGAGTGTGAGAGTGAGCGGTGTTTTGGCGGAAGGTGGTGGAACAAGCAGCCGAGGGCGTCGGTACAGGCGGAGTCTCAAGGAGCGGTGCGGGTGCTGCCAGATCCCCTTCAAAAGAGGACTGCGCACGCGGTGCCATCAAGAACGGATGCCATGTCCCGGGTGGAAGTGCAGATTTGAAAACTCCATTTTCAGATCGGGCTTGGTACAAGGACATCCCTGAATTCATGGCTGGGGTCCACTGCGACGTTTCGACCCACGATAAAGTTTGCAGTGAAATGCACACACTTTTCTGCCAACCGATCCTGTCATCCTCAAGTATGACTTGTTCCTGTTTATCAACTTGCTTTCGTCGTTGATGGATGTGCATTTCTGGAGGAGTAAGCCTAGTATTTACTACATGGTTATTATGAAGTAACAGGATCAGCATCCAGACATCTCGGGAAAACCATGCTCAAAATCCAGATTTACTACACGATAATACATGCACGTTATTTTTGCGTTGAAATAGTCGCAAAGCCAATTATGACACCAAGACCTCCACCTCCAACTTGACTACTCTTCTGCCACAGGAGGAAGCGTCACCTCCGTGCACGAATCGATAGCCCTCTTCCACAGCGCATTCATCTCCGTCATTGTAGCCCGATCGCCAATCACGATCAACCCCAGCCTGGCGCGCGTCCACATGACGTTTAACCGCCGCGGATCATCCACGAACCCGATCTCGCGTGTCACGTTGCACCGCACGCTAGAGAACACGACCACATCGCTCTCTCGTCCCTGGAAGGCATCGATCGTTGCACACGTCACCGACGACGGGAGCGCGCCTTTCAGGAGCGTGACCTGTTTCGAGTATGGGGAGAGCGCGGCGATGGACAGCTTGGGTATTATCTCTGCTGGAGGGCCCGCGCTCTCTTGGCCTTCTGGCGGAGGCGTGGTGGAAGGGGTTTCTTGGAGGAGGGAGACGATGCGTGCGGCGAGTTCGACTTGCCCTTCATTCCCTTTTGAGGCGGAGCCCGTCGTCTCTTCAGACGCACACTGAATGAACACGGTCGGCACGATGCGTTGCTGCCGGCCTACGGGCCATGGAAAGGTGGTGGTAGCTAATCGAGCGAGGACGGGCGCGCTATCTTGGATGTGAGATTGGAGTTCACCATTATAAAACTCTGTTGACGGAAAGTGCGCCAGCTCGCTCGGGAAGCGGTATTGCACCTGGTGGCCGTTGGATCATGTCAATGGCCACTCGGACCTGCAATTTGACTCTACACATACGTTCAGCATGGTCTTGACTGTGCCTGCATGAGCATTGGATGTGTATAGTCTCTCCATGAGAGAAACATCGTATTCAAGGGCTTTCCCCATCGGTTTCACTGTGGGCCGTAGTTGCACACTGACATAACAGACGTTACAACCAGCAGAAAAGGAAGCCGTAGAGAATTCTACTCACTGGTCCCCGACCAAGACCGCCCGTTCACACCCCTTGACAAGCGGGATGAGGGCACAAGGTTCTGTAATCTGAGATGCCTCATCGATCAACACCGTGTCGAACGCGATCTTGCGCAACGTTCCCAACCCAGCACCGGCGCACGTCGTGAACACGATGCGCGCTGCGTTGACACGTTGCTGTGCTTGTCGATGCAGGCGACTGTTTTCATGGACATCTCCGCCTACCCGGGCGTCGATCGTATAGCCTTGGAGCGCTTTGTTGACTTTGGAGTGGTCGGTAGCCACACGAAGGATGAGGTCATCAGAAAGGAGTCTGTGTGCCCTGTTCAACTCGAGGAAGCGCTCCAAGACGTTGTCAACAGCTAGTTGATCACTCTTACTTTTATTCTCTCGGGGTCAAAGTCGCTCAGACTCACCATTATGAGTGGAGGCGGTCATGAGAATCTTGCAGTTTGAAAACTTGCGCAAGAGAAAACGAAGAATCTGGACAACGACCGTCGTCTTTCCAGTTCCTACATGGTGATCGTCAGAGATCGTCAGTCCTGGCTCACTGGTGTCGAGAACTTGCCTGGCGGTCCCCAGATGAGCGATAAATGAGCCAAACTAGATCTGATTGCAGTGATTTGACTTGGGTTCATCAATTCCGTTCCAATCAGCTCTTCATCTTCCTCTTGAATATCATGAGCAACAGCTTCAAGGTTGGTTGTAGGCGGTGGCCTGACGATCGTGTCATATATGCTGCAACACTCATACGATTCTTCCCATAGCCTCGTTACCGCGTCCATCATTGCCCTTGAAGTTGCTTACGAAGAGCCAACGTCAGGGCCATCCTCATCACGAAAACAGACTAAGATGGGACATACCGAGACTCCCAGCATCAAATATCCGCCATTGCATCACCTCAAATTCAGGTGGGAGCGAATGGAACAACTCGACCGAGACTTCGCCTCGCGCAGCCTTGGTCACCACGCCATCCACGACAGCACGGTCAATGAACGCATTCTCGGGGTCAGATACACACTGCAGTCGAACATGGGAATGGAGCCGGACCGGCACAGCCAAGTCAACTCTGAAATGCACGTCGACGTGTCCCTCGTCCGAGTTTTCGGCCTGAACGAGCCTCAAAACTGGGTACGACGATTTCGTGTTCCGGGGTTTCCCTGTATCGTCACAAGGACATGTGTCCGCCGCTTCCTCTGCACAGTCGAACGCGATGGCGAGGGCGTGTTTGTGGAAATAAGCCTTGGCGGGAGAACCCTCTCGGGAGGCCGATGTCGCTTCGTGTAGCACGAGCAGCGTTTCTTGCAGGAGCGTCTTTGGGCGGATGCTCAGTGCCGCCACTATGAGCAGCTCGACGTACTCGGTCATGTGCATCTCATTGATAGTCTGCGCGATCTTTTCCAACGCGACGAGGGTCGCTACTCCCAGGGCGTTTGCCGCGCGGAGAATGGCTCGGAGTACGGGCACCGTGAGGTTCACCAGTTGTTCGTGGAGTACCACAGACTCGGTCGGAGGATATGCTTTCAGCAAAACATATATCAGGGCCGGATTCTTTTGAAGACAAGTGGTGATCGAGTCCACCCTAAATGGCTGCAACGCGACAATATATTCGAATGTCCAGTACAGTTCGTTGTCCGCACGATACTGGTGAGCAAAGGTCATCAGGGCCAGCAATTGCTCCTGTTGAAGGTCAGACAAGAGCTGTTTGAATGTCACTTCGGAGGCCCTGGGCACGAACATATCCTTGATCCATCCGGGGTGACTCGACCAATCCACATCCCGGACAGACCTGACATTGTATGGAATTAGCTCCCGAGCGAAGCGGCCGATATACTCTTCGGTCTGCACACTGTATTCCATCAATATAAGTGCATCAAAAGGCACATATGCTTACTACTCACTGCTCCAGATACATGTCAAACAACTGGTGAGCGACCCTGTCCCGATTAGAAATGACATGTATTTCTATCGAGGTCACTGGAGCCTTGTTCAATCGTCCCAATTGCTACAAGGAGTTCAATGCCGTGATACGTTCAGTCAAGATCGTTACATACCTGCCTAACTCGATTAGATATCTTTTGCAACGCAATACTTGCGATCACATCTTGACCAGTTTCGCGAGAGCGCGAGATAAAGATAAACGTGTCTGCCAAGTTCTTATTGTAAAGTTGCAGATTGCCATCGCTACAATGAAGTCGGTGTCCGACGGTGCATGGGCGGTAGACGGACATGGATTCAGTAGCCTTGGGCATGAAGGAGCATACGACGACGTTCTTATCTACTTCTGGATCTTCATCCCAAAGAGTCACCCCCTTGATGAAGATTCCGACTGCGAAACGGTCGTCCGTCTAACAAAGAAGTTATCATCTATGGATAGTCTAATGCATTTATGACCGAGGACACGTACCTTGAGGATAAGCAACTTTCGCGTGAATTGCTCAAATGCTATCCGTAGGTACTGGAAGAACGTAGCAGTCGTGTTCTCTCTCGAAGAGTACAGCCGTTGCATTGACAAGGGGCGGTTGAGTTGACGCTGTTGTAAGTCTCTTGCAGAGAGAATATCAGATGTCAACAGAGAGTTCCACATTCGCCGGTGTTCGATCGGAGAGAGTCCCAAAGTAGTGCTGATAACGTGCTTTTCATGAGCTGCCAGGGCGCCAAAGTCAAGGTGGGCTATGTAAGGCTTTAGCTCATACAAATGAATGGAAAACTTTCGGGCGAAAGCGACCGCCATGCTGAATAATTCGTATTCGGAGATGGCCTTTGGTTTACTCTTGAATAGCTGAGCAAGTACGTCTTCGGCATCTTCTGGGGGTGTTGTGGCGGGGTCAAGCTCGGTCGCGCGCCGCCCAGTAAAATGAGTACGGAATTCCGCAGCAGATTCTGCGAGGATGTCCAAGATATATTTGCCCTCAACAGCCGGGATCTTGCGTAACCTCTCCGGAATTCTGACCCTTGCTCCGTCCACTGATTGCGAGTGAAGTGCATTGAGCTCTTGGCATTCGGGACTCATCGCACCCTTGGGGCTACAGCGAAGCCATTGCGAATGTAGTTTGACGATCTGCGCGAGGCCAACGCTATTTTTTCGTCGTCGGATATAAGACGGCGACGCTACGATAACACGACTCACTTGTTATACATGGCAAAATGGGCGGCAAGGTCTTGTCTGGTGACATTTCCACCTAGACGTTCCTTATTCGGCGGGTAATCGTACGACTAGGTGATATCGGACATGTTTAGTGTGCGCTCTCATGCCAAACAACCAACTCATACTCACCTCGTGAACACGAGGAGGCACAATATCCGGGTCCCAGCACACGAAGAACTTGTCGCCTTTGACAAACATTCACTCCAATTATCTATGGATATCGGCTTAGGTGAACGAACCATCCAGATCACCCCCACTGCTCATGGCTGGCGCGGCTTGATGTTTTGGTTTCGCAACAGAGGCGAACACAATGCAGTCCACGAGATGGTCCAGCTTAGGATGTGAAACGGCCCGCAGCTTCAAACAATCGCCTGTAAAGCACTCAGGTGAATAGTCTGCGATAGATGCGTGCCAACACACCTGGATGGAGACAAGGGTTTCTGACCACGAGCACATCACCATTTATTGGCGTCGTAGCTCCCATTCGCGATGTAATCCGAATATGGACCTGACCCTCCTTCAGGACCTTGAAAGGGTCACAAATTCCATAGAGGAGACGTGATTTGTGGATAATCATTCTGGCCCTGGGTCTTTCGTTCTTCAAAAACTGGGATACTTCAGCCATCTGAGCTTTCCGAATTTGGGCGCTGACAGTGAGATCGTCCAAGCCGTTAAGAAGGATACGCTCTGCAAGGTCATACTGTTCAAGGCAGGATACGAAATCAATCGCTTTTGTCACGTCAGTGGAAGCTTCCTCGATCCACCGGAAGTACGATTCTTGTTTCGCCACTAGCTTTTCGTTGGTAACTCCGAGACTTGAGAGAAGAACGATGATGTCGTTATTCAAACGCCCAAATGCATAAGGTTTTGAATAGCCAACGACAGAGAACGAATGATCTTGGGTAGTCGTAAATTTCTTCATGCTCTTGCGAAACTTGGCCACATATTTTTTCTCTTTGTCCATCTCTGGATGCATCATAAGCACACCCTTGTATCCCAAGTAACTAGGAAGGTGGGTCAGCCGCATACTATCATCTTAAACAATAACTCTACCGGATTTGGAGGACACATGGGACATAACGCTGGTTGCGAAATATGATCCGTTTCGCCTTACTGACTTGGATAGCCCAATGTTTTGCCATAAGTCCGCATCCATCAGAAAAATTCGTGTCCTCATTCTCGATATCGCCGATGTCAGCTACCCATTTAGGATCTAACTGGATATCGAGCTCTGCCGCAGAAAATAGTAGCCCGATACGTTTTGCTCCTAAGCATGGGTGGTTAAACGGAGTATACAATGTGAGACGATGAGAAAGTCACGTTTCGCGGCATTCATTATTCTTGCGAAATCGCCTAATACATAGATCCTGTTATCAAGTTCGGTGTCGTTATTTGCTTCCCGCATGAAACATGTTCTGCTTCGCTGTCCAAATTTTGAGCGTCTGCAAACAGGGGAATACCTCAGCTTACTCACCAGCTGGCTGTTGCTGTGATGATAGAATCGGTATTGCACGCCATTGAGAAACACGCCAGCTTTCATCATTCGAGTGATATAGTCTGCAGTGACGCGCAGACCACCCTCTGGAAATCGCAGCTTCTCAAAAGAGACGAGGAGGAATTTCGCTGGATCGTCACTTCGCAGGATGCGATTACTCGGAAACTGAGAAATTTCTAGAGTGATGGCATCCGCAGTGAATCTGAGCAGCTTGCCATAGATATTCTTCTCATTTCGTCTTCTCGGCAGGGCGAGATGGTTGCCTGGAACTGTGAAATGCCATGATTCCAGGTCTTGAGGTGGATTTTCAAGTAAGGTGAATGGCATAGAGGCCAGTAAACACACTGTAGAAAAAGAGTTGTGAAGATGGTGGGAGTTCGATGGATGAATCCAAACGTCCGTTGGGCTTCCAGGCGTTCCAGATGTCTGTGGCGCGTATTTAGGAGGGCGAAGAACAGTAAACGCCCGTTGGAATTCCCACCTGCCACCAAACCACACCACTCGCAAAGATGACCGACCACGAGCTCCCCTTCACAGAGTTATACATCGTTGGACCGTCCTCTACGGGAAAGACGACACTTTGCAATGCACTCGCGAAATCCCTGACACTACGTTCGTGGTGCTATATCACGGAAGTGGCACGCCAGATCATGAAAAGAAGAGGCTTTACAAGGGAAGACGCGGGAAAGATAGAGATGCAGAGCGCTATCATGTTGGCGCAGCAGGAAAGAGAGGAAGATGTTTGCGAGAGGGCAAAGAGTGCAGGGGAGACCATGATCCTCAGCGACAGGTCGGGTGTAGACGCGGTCGTATACGCAGTCCTGACTGCGACAAGCGAACGTCAGGCGCGGCAGAAAAAGAACATCTTGGTTGAGCACCCCACCTTTCAAAGCGCGCTGAAACGATATCGAAAGGCCAGGTTCCTGCTCCTTAAGCCAGTACCGGAATGGCTCGTCGATGATGGGGTGCGCAGCTTGGATCAGCATGCACGCTCGTTCTACGTCTTTCGTGCATTGCTTGCAGAACTTGGAATCCCCCACCGCGAAATTGGGGAGGAGATGAAGGATTTGTCGGAAAGGGTGGATTGGGTGAAGGGATGGATTACGACTCCCAGTTTTCCGAATGCAAATCTTTGAAGAGGCCAGTCATCACCAAAATATGTATGTAAATCAACTTGACAAGCTCGAAGGTTCTGACAATGTTGAATCGCAGGGCGCCTTGTTACTGGCCAGCAAGAACGACCTCAAAGAATGCCCACAATGCAATGTATAGTAGAAAAGGTCATAATGCAGGACTTTTGAGGTCAAAATCCATTTCATACGAAGCAAGGGACAATGCAAGCAAAATGCTCAGTGCAAACCAGGTTTTGCAGTCCCAAACGCGTTGCATTATGGCCTTTTCGACTGCAACAATCGAAAACATACCTCGGCGGCCGAAGTCATTGAACGAACCGCGCATATCACAGCGCCAAAGGCAGAGAGCCTGGACAACGCAGCTTAATCAAGCAATCCCCGAATCCAGCCAGTATGAGTATGATGGTCTGAAGTCATGGTGAAGGTACAGTTTCAAAGTATACTACGGAACAGGCATCAACTACAAACTTTTGAGACTCAGCGACGCCCCGATCTTTGGGAGCTCCGGCTTTCCGACATAGTAGAGGATTGAGGTCAAATTGAGGTATGTACTTACTGCCAAATGCATAGTGCAAAACTACGGGCCATATAAAGTATGTACAGTCTGTGTTCAAAGTACGTTGCTCAGACACCCCCATAGATCTTCATCCTTCCACCTCCACCGCGCACTGCGACCTTCCCTCCCCCGCTCTCTAACCCCTTCTTCCATGCTTTGCGAGCATTTCCCCAACGTACCACACTGATTCGGTAACACGCCGGAAACCACTCCTCAACAGTCTGCTCCGCACCATAGTGTCCCTCAGCTTCCATGTCCCTGGCGTTATCAAGCCCCAATACCATCAACGCCAACGCTCGTGCACATAGCCATGCATGCACCATTCCCTCGCCAGAGTATCCCGCCGCAACCCACTCCCCAGGCTCTGCTGTCCTCGCCTTCCCGTCCTTCTCTAATATCATCGCGTCTGGTATAGGCGATCGCCGACCGGAGATAGCTCTGGGAATTCGACCCACCCATGGGAACTCGTCCACCGACACACTCAGCACGCCACTCCAGAGCGCTTTCACTCTTCCGGCAGCCCACGGATCTCGGTAGATATTATCGTCCAATAACGTTTCGGCGGCGGAAATTCCCTCGGCTCCCCAATTGGCCGCCCCAAAATAGACAGGGAGCGCCCCGGATACATGGGCCGCGCTGTGCACATCATACATACCCTTTGATGCGGGCCCGCATACCTGACCGCTCTTGACATTCGTATCTAGAAAATCCTCGCGACCACCACCAAACATGAGTTCATGCTCTCCGTCCGAAAGCTGTGTGAGGTAGTCAAAGCCCTTTTGTTCGGGGCTGTCATAAAAGACGTAAGATCGCTGTCCGTGGCCCTTCTTTGCGTCATTATTCCCGATCGCCTGGAATTCGAGAGCTCTTCCAGGCCGTTGAGCACTCATCGTCTCTCGGAGTCTGTACACGAGGTCTGCAAGTCTGGGGACAAGCCCACCAACCCATGCATTTGTGAGGTGGACGACGTGACAGGCAGTCAATTGTCCACGAGGCGTTGTCAAGGTATAAAACGGATTCGCAGACGAAGGCTCGGTGATGGACATGCATGGTGTCTGTGTGAAAAGTTGGAAACTGTGCGATGATTTAGTCAAAACAAGAATTGGCGGGTCAAGTGACCAGAAACGACACTCACAACTTGGGATATTCCTCCAGAAGCCGTGAGAGGATATCCGTGACAAAACGATAGGGGTGTACCGCCCCCGCAGGCGTTGCAATGCAGCCAACGACTAGCGATGACAAGTTATATCTCTACCAATGACGCCGCTCAGATCGGTCACACGACTCGGTAGACAGGTGACCCACGCACCTTGCGAGCGTCTTCTCCATCCCAAACGCGAAACGCGCTAGCTTCCTCTGGCATATCTGCCTCAAAAATACACAGCTTGCGTCTCGCCTCTGCGAAAACCGTCTCATCAAAGAAAACGTCCACCGAGTGCACTTCCCGGCAGTCAGCATCGCTGGCATCTGCCTCCGCGACCTCGGTTAATACTTCCAGGTGCGCAATTCGAAAGCGCATAATCTGCTGCGCTGCAGCTTTACCAACACTCCGTTTCAAGTCCTCGTAATCGTGGAATAGAGGTGGGTTGATGTGCCCTCCATTCCTGGATGACAAATATTCAGATGTACAGTGGATCATGGCATCCCAACCCACCTGCCAGTTGCCCCGGAACATGTCTCCTGTGCCTCCAACATGACGACGCTCAGTGGGTTACTGTCTTCATTTCGTCCCTGGTCAATGTCAAGCAAGGTCCTCGCAAACGATGCACCAGATATTCCAGATCCAATGACCACTGCAGTGTGGACCACAGATAAGCAATGAATGCAATGGTCATTCCAAGGCAAAGTCCTCACCGACATCTGCATGGGCAGGGAAGTTATTGCCGGAGAGATGGGTAGCGATGGTGGATGGCGGAAACGTCCAGAACGACTGTGTCGGTTCTTGGATAGGTAACGTAGGGCATGGAGGCGGTCCCGAGATAACACCAAGTTTCCCGGGATAGTTCTGATCGGTGCTCTGACTTGATTGGAAGCGTGAAACGCAGGTGCCCATAGTCCTACGTGTAAATCACTGGAAGAAGGGTATCAATGCTAGGTGCCACTGCGCAGGCAGCTAGGGGAGGACACCCCTCGTGACTGGGAGCACATTGATATGGGTTGGAGCCACCCAAATTGGGATGTGTCTGCGGCAGCGGCCACACTAGATATGAGGCGCAGCCTACAAATTTAGCTGGCAGTTGAGTGATGACACCCCGGGATTTGATGTCGTAATCATCGAGTCCGTATGCTTGTGATAACGATAAAGCTGTCCAGCAGACATCGGAGAAAATATAAATTGCAAACACGTGTGAGAGAACAAAAGGAGAAATATCAAAAAGAGGTCTCGTGGAAAACTTGGATAAGGTCCTTCTGAAACCGGGCGAGATACGCCACCAGTTCCTCTTCGGGGAGTGTGGAATAGTCCAAGGCTTGCGTGAGTTGAGAGCGGAGCTTAGCAACCCGTGATCCAAACATCCCATGATTGGTTTCGTAGCGAGGCTACTGGATACCCACGGAACGCACCTTCAAAACAGCGCGGCGGCGCGTCGCCATGATCGTCGTTTGACTCTCTTCTTCCCCTCGGGCATGTAGGTCCGCCAGAGCATCCGCTACTCTCTTACCCTCTTCAATAACATCGTTGGGCAAATCGGCAAGTCGAGCAAGTTCAAGCCCTGTAAGAATACTATTCTAGTAGCAATGCCTCCTGGTGGGCGGAAGCCAACCATAGTGGTCCATGTCTGCGGGAATGCCATCCATGATTCTATACCGAGTTGAATTTCATACTCGAAAAGTTTGCGGAGATCGTACTTGTACTTGAATACCATGCCAAGGCTGGATGCTGATTTTCGTGCGCGCTAAGAGAGACTCGGAAATCTGCGTAACTTGGATTTTGGAAACGATAGTCACTGACTTGGACAGAAAGATGCAGACTGAAAAATGTCAGATATTTATCCAACACTTATATCTGAATCGAATTCTCACTTCACTACCGAAGGTTGCCGGGATAGTGTTGTCGATAAATCCCTAAAATGGCTAAAAGCGATAGCTAAAATGACAATGGGGGTCTGGAGAAACCAAACGGACGTTGCAAACAATACAAAGCACTAAACGCAGCGAGTCAGTACAGTCTATTTCCAACCACACACCCACCTTAATCTTGACAAGTTCTTCTGCAATGGCGTGCGCGATCCCAACCCCTTCGCAAGGAGAAGTGCCACGGCCCAACTCGTCCATCAGGACAAGTGTTTTAGGCGTCGCTAGGCCTAGACCTATGATAAGGAGAAATTCTTAGAAAATGAATACACTTTCCTAATATCATCGCAGAGGAAGTCATCTCGTTCGCAAATGTGCTCAGGCTTTTCTCCATGTCATCGTCATTGGACAAACGAGACAAGAGAGCGTCATGAATACTGTGAATCTGTATCAGTTCCCATACGTTGCCTTTGAGCTGAGAAACCCACCGAAAGCTTGCATATTCGGCGGGAACGAAGCAACCACACATCGCCATGATCACCAAGAGACCAGTCTGACGAAGATACGTGCTTTTTCCTGAAAACATGTCAAGAAAGTGTTTTCGATTCCCATGTTTGGCGTACCTGACATGCTAACAACAAAACACTCAGTCATTGTTTCACGAAGGGGCATTCACTCACTTCGGGCCTTGAATGATTTGGAAATGAGAGGCATCGCAACAGTAGATGTCGTTTGCAACCAACGTCCCAGCAGCATTTACGGTTTCGAGAATCGGGTGTCGCCCTGATTTAACCGCAAGTGTACCAGTGAACTCTGGGCGGACTGTAGTAAAGTCCATAAATATGTGCTGCTCGCAGCAGCAACATAAATATCACCATAGTTTCTCACTGTGATGAGGATCAATGCACTAGTTTCAGTGTCGCGTGTTGATACTCACTTATAGAAACATGTGCAAACGACCAAAGGAGGTCCATCAAAGCCACCTGTTGGAATTAACATCACGGACACGGTGAGAGAAATGTATATACCGCTTCAGATGCAGTGTATAGGGCGCCGGAGTGTGACAAGACTTCAGTCACAAGCTCTTGGATAATTCTGCAGGCATCATTCAACACACATCTGCTTGGAATAAACAAATACTTATTTATCACTGAGAATCAGGGTCTCATCTAGCGCATCCTTCATCCGCGCATTCATCTTCTTCTAAGAACAACCGGAATGTAAGTCGTCTTCGAACCGGTGCAAGTGTTCACACACCAATTCCATGCTTGAAAATATCCATCTCCCCTTTTGTGGTGATACGTTCAAAAAACCTTTGGGAAACTCTCCCTCGAAGTCGTCTTTCTTCAACACAAACATAAAACCGCTTTCTTGGTAAACCAATGTTATCGGTAAACCATGCTCCTGTGATAACGCGGTATTCAACTGGTATATATCGCCAACGTTTTCCTTGAATGTTTCTCGCGCCACGTCGAGAAGACGGTTACGGTTAGCCTGGAATAAAGTCAACGGTAATTCGCTGAGTCCGAAGGCCGAGTTTAACCTTCACCGCATATACCCTGGCATTGATTGCCACAAGACCACCCTAATTTAATGATAGGATCAGCGAGCACCACGGCGCTTCATGTAATCCAAACCTTGTTGGAACCGACTGCGTCGTTCAGATGGTCAGCAACGAGATCCGCAATGAGCGCAAGACGGTTGTCAGAGATCATCTAAGAGATGCATAGAATGAATGTTGTGTTTGCTCGGATACATTTGCATACCTCATGGATGATTTGTAATAGTTCGGAATTGCTGCTTGCAAGCGCTTTCCGAAGGAAAGGTAGGCTCCGAATGATACTCTGAAGAGAGAGCATCTGGGAAACTCGGGAAGAGGCGGACTTGGCGGAATTCGATGGGCGAACCTCGAACGTCGCAAGCTAAACGATTAAAGATATAAAGGGCTGCTGAACGGATTGGATCCTCTGACCGATGATATTAATTTATCGAAATCTTGCTTATTGAGATGCTTGAGTGCGTCCCGTATCTCAGAGAATCGATCTTCGTTCTGCACGAGCTCTGTATAACGAATTAGTATAGAATCGCGGGACGATCAACATTGCAGTGCCTGCCACAGCGTCAAGGCGAGCATTGATAGTATTGATGCCTGGGAAGTTGATGTTCACTCGTTACACTCAGGGACCTCAACGGTTCACAGGGATCCATGTACGTACTTGTTAATGGGGCCAATATATTTGTGCGCAATAAACGAGAAGCCATCGCAGTATATGTGTGATTGAGAACTCTGTCCTCGTAGGTTTAATAAAGTAAAGCATCAGACAAAGTATCTCACCCAACGAGAGTGTGCGGCGATTTCTTGCGTAGAATATTCCTGACTAGTTCAAGATTTTTCGCTGTCTCGGGGTCAATCATCATTGTGCCCTCGACGGATGCGTAATGTATACGAAGTGAACCGGCTGAAAATCGAATGTTCAAGCGGCTTTCGGCATACTTAAACAACGCGCAAGCAGCCGAAAGTGCGTAGTACCTATCGCGCGATGACATTAGCCAATGGCACAACCTAAGATGCATATACGCTGCACTTGTCCGACACGGCGACGAGCGTGGCAGCCCGTTCGTCATTCTCTACACATAATTGAGTGATGAAGTCCATCCCTATTGCGTGTTACACTCAGACAATCCTTCGGGGTAAATGGACGTACCTGCCCCGTCATTCCAATACTTTCTCGTGACCGGTTCCACAGGGATGTTGGGAAACTCTTCCATAATATACTGGACCAATAAGGACGTCATTGGTGGCTTCCTCCCTGCGGACGCCAGCGTCGCATCCGTAGCAGCGATGAACGTATCAGGAACAAGAACGAGCGAAGGATAATGGATGTGCATCTGATGCAGCGTCTTGACATACGTTGCACAATCCGCCAGCTCATATTACGACCGCGATCAGACAACGAAGATGACGCTTGGTGCCGGTGAGCCCTCACCTGGACGAGCATGACGCGCCCCGTGTCCTTGTCCATCGCCGCGATGCCCACTTCGTGCGCGACACCACGACTTTCGAGAAGAGCGATCACGTAGCTCCCTTCATGTCTTGTCGATGCAGCAGTCTGTGGGCGGGCAGAGGTTCCCGGACGAGCAGAGGTTCCCGGACGCGTCGTTGCCGAGCGTGAGTGCATGGTATATGGACGCGTTGTGTCGCTCGTAGGACGCGGGAGGCCTGAAAGGGAGCGGAATGATGGTGTGGATGACATTCGAATATGATCAGACTGTAATTAGAGAGTTGAAGATGGTTGCAGCACAAGACCCAAATTATCGGCGTGACTCAACATAAGTTTATGCAAAACTGGACATCGTACGCTTACTATTCTACATGGAATTGCTCGACATGAAAAAAACTGAGACAAAATCAAAAGTGCTCGGGTCTCGGAGAGGTCATCGGATTTACTAGTAGTACAGGTTCGGATGGAGTCTGCCACGGTCGTAGAACGGCGACGGGTGACGTCGCACCCGAGGGGGAGGAAGATGTGATGAACGGTGATTTCACAGTTGCTGTGAACAGATGAAACCTCCAATGTTGAACTCATCCGCTTCCACAGGGAATTTTTTTTTTGGGATTTGGAAGGCAGCTCACCGGCCCACCTCGACGCCCCCATGGCGATTTCCAAGTTGTATCATATGGTCCTCATGTTGTCTACGCGGAATGGAAGCGCCAGGTCTCAGCGGACCCTGCTGTCAGACTCCGACCAGTGCCAGCGCCTCGTTTGACCGTTGATGCTGGCGAGTTTTGGCTCCGATTAGTAGTATACTCATTGGACGGAGGGTGAGTATCTCTCCATCACGCCTAGGTCATAGTATATCTGACCACAATAACACAAACATCTCTGACGAGGCAATAGACTTTACGTCCACCCTTTGTATCATGGTCAAGGGTTAGGACAAGGCAGCTGGGTAGGAAAAAGGTACGACCTGAGTCACTCACAATTCACTTATTACTCTCCCCTTTCTGGAAAATACACATGATGTTTGCACGATCGGGATTGGATGCGAGTTGAGATAATGACTTCCAAGACGATTCATTTCCGTGGAAATGAGAATACGAGCCACCTGTTGAAAGTAATCTTTAGAGAAATCCCATCGGGGATGCTTGCGAGTCACCTGTCATCCCTCTGTCATCTGGACCCTGGGCCGCTTCCAACTTCGTTCTTCCAACTCATCACCCTCACGATCACCGTCTGCCCCTTCGTCCCCATCTGTACCACTCCCTTCCCCTGTTTTTGATCCCCCACCTGCATTCTCACCCCAAGCATCTCTGCCCGGGACCGTGTCCTTGCGACCCGTCTCACCCACCCCCACATAACAACCCAGCGCACTACACCACGCATATTCCCTTCCCAGTACTTTTGTCAACACGTTGTATGCAGGCAAGTCGGCAAACGGGACGTTCGTCCTCGGATCACGGTATTTAGCGGGTTGACCTGTGATGGGACACGTACGAATCGGCCGGGCTAACGTCAATTGATGGAGCGGAAGTCAGTGTAGGTAAGAAGAGACACGAAAAACACGCACCCAAAGGTCGTCCCTTGCTCGTGA
Organism: Xerocomus brunneocitrinus; assembly: GCA_038093375.1. Lineage (NCBI taxonomy): Eukaryota > Fungi > Basidiomycota > Agaricomycetes > Boletales > Boletaceae > Xerocomus > Xerocomus brunneocitrinus. Next base: position 38,720 of record JBBPSB010000151.1, read on the forward strand.
AAACCTTCACCTCGTCCCACTTCACATGATCCCCAAACATGGCCGACATGGTATCTTTCCATGGTGGTTTCGATGGTATGGATTGGGAAAGTTCGTGGATAACGTAGTTTTTGCATACATCTTCAGAGCGGTGGGCAATGAGGGGCGTAGTAGAGATAGGTGAGTACGAGAACAGGTTCGATGAAGATTGCGCCGAGGATTGCGCTTGAGCTGGGAGTTGTGGTTGCTGCTGCCATGATGACGTCGATGGGACGGAGGAGACGGTAGGTGCGGCGTGGTTCGAAGAAAGGGTGGATGGGAGGGTTGTCGATGTACCCGCAGAAGGCACCGTTGCCACATCTTGCGATTTCGACCCCGTGCTCAGAGCAAGTGGTCTATACGGATAAAATGGCATACTATATGCCTGACTTCCTACCGTACCCGCCCCTATACCTGACGTATACACGAAGCTGTACTTGCCTGCATACAAATTGGCGCTAGTCGCTGTCGTTGGAGGCGGAGGTAAAGGAAGTTGGACTTCTACCTGGATCGTCTCCTTCTTGCTAATCCATCGCAGAACGGGGCCTTCGATGGATCGCTTTACCACGCGCGCCTTAGCACGTTTCTCTTCTTCAAGACGCAGGTAATCTCGGTGCTCCGTGATGTTTCCTTCTTCAGTGTCGAGCGCCTTTGCGATGAGTTCGTCTTGCGTCGGTAATCGAGTGGTCGTCTTCGTCTTCTTTGGAATAGCTGCCTGTATGCGACCTATGAACGCGACGCAGAAACCAGCGCACCACCACCACGCACCCGCTTCTCTTCGGCATCCTTGATACGATTAACGGTGGCCGAAGTGTTCATAACAGTATGTCGCCTCTGACTCTTCCTCTTAACACCCACCATCCCCGCAGTGCCGTCAATGACTTTACCTGTTTCGGCATTCACTGCGACACCTAGGGAGACTCGACGTTTAATTTTTGGGGTTCCGTGTGATTTCTGTTGCATAGACGTGGCCTCAGGATTGAAAGTCACCCGCTGACGTGCGTGGGCTGCTGCAGTGGCTTTTTCAACGCGCGCGCGGGCGATCTAAGGAGGGAGAGAATGAGTGTCATTTCTTGTTCTCGGAGGGATAAGGCCGGCGCACCCTACGTGCCCTCTTTTCCTCTTCCTGCACGACTCTATCCCCCTCCTCTATTCCCTCTTGCGCCGCCTCTTCATCTGTGCTTGCGAAATCCGACTCGAAGATGTCCTCCTCCTCTACCGAGTTGGCAAACCCACAATTATTAGGTGTGTATATAAGTGAAAGAGAAAACACATACCCTTATCAACAAAAAATTCGATATCTTCCTCGGGCTCCTGGGGCTCCTCGATTGCAAGCTCGGCCAAAGCAACCTCCATCCTAGCACTAGTCAGCTGTCGGGAAGGGCATGATGCCCAGATATACACACCGATTCCCAGCCGTGCTCCGCTTCGGCCTGCGTGAAACAAGACTCCCTTCGTCTGCCATGTCTAATGTTGCAATTACTCCTCCAGCGTTGTGTAGCAATGTCATGCAACAGTCCCAAAAAGGAAACAAAGTCTTTAGAATTCAACACTGCCAAACAACAACCAATTCACTCGTCTTAGTCGAGCGACGAGTCCCATGGCTTTCCAATCTGCTTAGCCGCACGCGATACAGGCGAGCAGGAGAGGCCAAGTGAATTTCTGTGACACTGTCGTTGCCTATCGTGAAGCGTCGAACATCGTGGACCATGAGAGCAGTGGCGTATGTGCATGTATTCCCATTGGCTCTTTTTCAACCCACAATCTCATCCTACATGACTAGCCAGTATAGCCATGCAGTGACACCCAGGGGGGAATACTGCTGACAATCCTGACGTGCTGACCCCTTGACGGGATAGCTTGCCCGTGCCTGATGCTGCGAAGCAAAGTCTGCTTGCCAAAGCTTCTGTCCTGAGGAGCTACATACAACGGTCCTGCGCTGTCGGAACTGGTCCGAGTGGGGTGGTCCTGACCACTTCGGACCAGACCATGCATCAGCCGACTGGAAAGTCGAAAAAACAGAAAAAAACGATTTCTAATTAGGAAGGTGCTCGGCTCAGTCGGCTGGCAGAATCTTGGCAGGCACCATTACTAGAGTCTTTACTACACCTTAGATTTGATCAACGGAGACTAAATTCAAGAGTTATCTAAGCTGATAGTCAACAAGATTTCCATCTTATCATGATCAAACTGAGATTATGTAATTCATATCTCCGCATCCTCATCCTCCCCATCTGCGTCCTCGTCCTCGTCCTCGTCCTCCACTTGTGTAGGTACAAAAGCACTATTGTACTTGATAAGATCACCACAGTATTGTAAGTACTGTACAGATGAAATCTCGCTAGGATAAATGGTATCTTGAATAAATGTAAGAACTGCGTTGTATAACTGTTCATACTCCTCAGCACGAACAGTTTGCTTTCTAAAAATTCCTGTTTGCAGTTGTTGCAGAGCAAAGACGACTGCTGTCACAGCAAGTCCAATCACGGGATTGAATGTGGCTGCGCTGACCAAGCGACCACCACCAAGACCTTTCCAGATTACCTCGAAAATCAACAGGCGGACAATGGGATGTCTGAAGTAGTGATGGGTCGGAGACCCGTCGACGAGCTAAAATAGTTAACATGTAATAGAACTATTTGAGTTAGGTGAAACCTACTGTCGTAGTCTGGTGTAGGTAGCCGTAGTCTTGATGTGCAAGCAAATCTTGAACTATTGATGCGCGTGTCTCGACTTGAGATTCGGGGGATTGTTCCAATGGGGCCTCCACATGAAAGAGTGCCGGGACAAATGTTGAGGCTGCAGAGCGGAAAGCGTAGCGTACTGATTGCATTTCTGTCGTTAGCGTCTTGGACAACGTGTGTGATTTCCTCAGTTCGACGTCTTTTGGAAATATTCAAGTTATTTTGATGAAATAGAAGCGTCTGCTTACCTTTACCAGCAACAGCCGCAACAGCAGCATCTGTTGCATCCTTAATCATCGATTTACGTAGCTCCGTACCCGGGACTGCATTTACAGTGAACATGAGTCGTCGAATCTCATGCTTTGCGCATCGACGAATCAATTTGCGATCATCTTTATCGAAATCCTCAAAATTTTTAGTAACACGCGTAGGTGACATCTGAGGGTCTGTCGCAGCTGGGGGAGGAGATGGAGTTGGAGGTAATCTGGAAGCTGCTTGTCTTCTACGAGCAGCTACCTGAGGCGCAACGGTTTCTATAGGCTGGGAGGGGGGAGGGGGGGGGGGGGGGGGGTAAAATTGAAAAAAAAAATAAAATATACATGTACCTGAAAAAAAACTTGGCGGGATCG
>JBBPSB010000152.1:0-41877 GCA_038093375.1 Xerocomus brunneocitrinus
ATTATAGAATATCCAGGAATAAGGTGTGCGCGTTGTACACAGATGTTTATCTCCCTTGTTCCTCATGTTCGATCAGGTGCTGGCTCGTGATGGTTTCCGCTGCGTTGTCACAGGTATATTCAATAAATCATCTCTCAAGCGTTTTCCGGAGCTTAGGAGGGACCATGAGTTCTTGGCGCTTACCCTTGGGGCAGCTCACATCTTCAATGAATCAACGATGCAGGGCATTGATCCTATGGTCAAAGAGGAGGACACTCAGGGCACGTCGTCAGGCAAGGTACTGTCGTATTCGTGGCAGCCAAACCCTCCGTTATACCACCCGTTATTCAGACAAATGCTGCTTCTGGCGCTCTGGCCATACTGAGGATGTTTGGATTCTCGGAATTCGCCGATGCTTTCGCGAAAGAGGGGGGTGCTCATGAAGTCTGGAACCTGATCATGCTGGAGTACAATCACCACTCGTTTTTCGACTTATTAGAACTATGGTTCGAACATACTGACAAGGTTTGCTACTCGAAGACTTGTTCAGTCATTCCAACTTACCAGGTGTGCAGCCACACCGCTACAAAGTATGTACGCTTTCCGAGGATCAAGAAGAATTCATCCGTTGCAACTTTGTGGGCGCAGATCGCGACATTGATGGCGCTCCAACGTTTGTCGAGTTTAATGCACAATTTGAGAAAGCGCCGCCACCTAACCCCCTTTTACTTGCGCTTCATGCAACGTGTGCTCGCGTCGCACACATGTCTGGTGCTGCTGATTTCTTTGACCGGATAGAACGAGATGTGGAAGACACAATGGTCCTTGCTTTCGATGGATCGTCTGCTCCTCTACTAAATAATCTTCTATCCTCTCATGCTGTCATTCATGGGGTTGCATGATGGAGTAGACAAGTTGATGAGTAGGAGCTCCTGTAGATGTATTCCAGCTGTTCATGGCTAACATCAGTGTCAATTTGCTTCACCCTCCAAGACGTGCTTTCGTCGTTGTGCCGCCTTTATCCTCCCCTCCCCTCATCCCTCGAGACCCATCTTCCCCCTCAAATGCAGTGCTTCCTCGATTCCAACGGTGCTTCGGACAACCGTGACGATCTCGCCAAGACTATATTCCCTACGAACATATCAATCAGTGCCAGATCGGCCGCGAGGACTTGTTGTCATCCCTGGCTCAACAGGTCGATTCCCGTACTGGGTATCTCACGGCGTTATTCCCCCAAGCGTATGGATGCAAGCGTCACGTTGCTTAAACCTGCCAACTCGTCGCCGTTCAGCTTTTCAAATCTTTGCCCCGCGTTCATTGATTGGTTCTACGCAGCATATTCTACGGCTCCACAATCCCACTCGTGCTGTCTTCTTCGCTTCAAGTTGCCCTGTCCACATCTCTTTTGACAGCATACAGTCTTCTGAGGTTCCATGCGTCTGCTCAGCGTTCAGCTGCACAGGTGACGGAAATAGGTGTCTCTTCGGATGGTGACGAAGCTGGTCAGTAGATCCCTGTGGATCCATTGCGGTGGTGTTTGATGAGACTCGCGAGACGATTGTTGCCATTGGGGTGAGAAGACACGTAGTGGTAGGCAGGATGATATTCGGTGGCGCGGGGTATAGCTAGCTGTGAACACCATATATGCGGTCTCCTGCCCGATCAGGGTGTCATCATTGTGCTGCTCACGCGATGTGTTCCTACCATGATCGTACTGAAGATGAGTGGTGTTGTCCTTCAATGACGCCGCGACGCTGTCTTCTGCTGTACTGGACAAGACTTATCGGGCGTGCGGGTTTTCCGCATCACCTGGAGAGATGTCTGGCCAGCGAGTTTGCCAGCTCTGGGGGTGTTGTGGGGCTAATCTCGGTTGTATTGGAAGACTGATACTGAATGCTTATTCTTTGGGACAACGGGTTTATGTTAGCCACTAATAACTGGAAATACATCTACTTACACGAGCTCCTGTTCATCTCCATCATGCAACCCCATGAATGACAGCATAAAAGGATAGAAGATCGCCTAGTAAAGGAGCAGACGATCCATCGAAGGCAAGGACCCTTGTATCTTCCATATCTCGTTCTATCCAGTCGAAGAAATCAGCAGCACCAGACATGTGCGCGACGCGAGCACACGTTGCATGAAGCGCAAGTAAAAGGGGGTCAGGTGGCGGCGCTTTCTCAAATTGTGCACTAAACTCGACAAACTTTGGAACATCATCAATGTTGCGATATGTGCCCACAGAAATGTTGTGGATGAAGTCTTCTACATCCACGGAACGCGTACATACTTTATAGCGGTGCGGCTGCACACATGGTAAGTTGGAATGACTTGAACAAATATCTGAGTAGCATACCTTGTCAGTATGTTCGAACCATAGTTTTAATGAGTCGAAACGCGAGTGGAGATTATGCTCCAGCATGATCATGTTCCAGACTTCATGAACACCCCCCTCGTTCGCGAAAGCATCGGCGAATTTCAAGAATCCAAACATCCGCAGTATAGCCAGAGCGCCAGAAGCAGCATGTGTCTGAATAACGGCTGAGTATAACGGAGGGTTTGGCTGTTACGGATACGACAGTACCTTGGCTGACGACGTGCCTTCCTCCTCGACCGCAGGATCAATGCCCTGCATCATTGATTCATTGAAGATGTGAGCTGCCCCAAGGGGAAGGGCCAGGGACTTGGGGTCCTTCCTAAGCCCCGGAAAACGCTCGAGAGATGTTTCATTGAATATACCCGTGACAACGCAGCGGAAACCATCACGAGCCAGCACCTGATCGAACATGAGGAACAAGGGAGATAAACATCTGTGTACAACGCGCACACCTTATTCCTGGATATTCTATAATCTTTCCCAGTGGATTCCATTGTGGATTCGATCGTTTGCTCCAATGTATAGGAGGAAGCACACGAAGGCTGTGAAGATGGCTGTGGATACGGGGTGGTCGTTCGGACTTGTAGCAATCGTAAGTGTGCAGTCGTGAAGGAAACTAGTTGAACGCACACGGGCGGATGAACTTTTCGCGGAGAAGTGTGCCAGTCTCGACGATGACATCGTATTGACTCCTTTGAGGGCTCTGGGGCTGCGACGTCAACCATTGAACGAGTTGTGCGCTGGGTCGCACGCCGAGGGTGCTGGATTGAGCAGCAAGTTCAAGGAGCATGTGTCCAGCAACTCTGGCAGAGACGAGTTCCCCATTCACCTCGCCCACGACGATACCCCTTTCTGTTGACCCTTGGATGGCTGCTGCATTGGTTAGCAGCTCGGAAGCACGCTGTTCTGCTTGCAGTACGCTAGCGTAGGCGTGGTAGTGGTCAGAACGCTCGCTCCATCCAAGTTCCTGAATCCGAGGAGAGTCAAGTGTGGGCAGCGGAGACTGGGTGATGGCCGGCATACAAAACGTTACGCTGAGCAAAGTCCCGCCTTCCACTACAAGTACTTGCTCATCATCATGGCTCGCCCCACTCTGCATATTATAAAGGATCCTCAGCGATGCACACCGACCAGTTTACGATCTCCATCGAGTTTCTACTGTCTTCGAGGTGCTTGTTGATCCAAAGGTTCAGATTTATTGATGGAACAGGCAGACAGTACAATTGGCACACCAACGCTGTAAAAGTGTACATCGATAACGTTCATTCTTTTCCCAAAATGCGTTCACAACTTGCTGGCTCCAATAGCCTCCAGGTACCGCTTCTCCGCCTCCTCAAAATTGATGACGTTCCAGATGGCTTTCAGGTACTAGTACACGTTCGTTTAAAAACGTGTTGTCATGTATGATCCAAAAACAAAACTCACATCCGCCTTGACGTTGAGATATTGAAGGTAGAACGCATGCTCCCAAATATCGACACCGATGATGGCGACGTACGGCGGCAGGAGGGGATCCTGGTTGGACGTCGTCACGATCTCAAGTCTCTTGGCCTTGACGTTATAGCCCTACATCCATCCCACAAAACCAAAACCAAAATATTAAGAACGACCCGCAGACGACTGGAAAGAAAGAAAGAAAACGTACGAGCCAGCCCCAACCGGAGCCCTGGATGGCCAGCGTGGCCGCGTTGAAATGTCCTTTAAACGACTCGACCGTGCCAAACGCTTCTTCGATGGCTACCTTGAGTTTCCCGTCCTTGAGCAGACCACCGGTGCCCTTGTCCTTTTCCGCGGGAGGCGCCAGGTTCTTCCAGAAGAGGGAGTGGTTAAGATGACCTAAAAGCCAGGATCGATGATGTGAGAACCATAGAATCGATTAACCGATCGTAATGATCATGATGGCGATAACGCGTATGATGCGGAGAAGAAATAATTAAGATACTATCACTACATGGATAAGGGTATGTTGCGTCATAAAAATACTTACCGCCACCGTTGAACTTGATGGCGGCTTGGAGGGCAATGCGTTCCTTGACGCCGGGGGCTTGGATATATTTTCCATCGGCCTCATTGAGACCATTCACGTACGCCTGGTGGTGCTTGGTGTGGTGTAGCGTCATAATTTTCTCCGAGATGTAGGGCTCGAGTGCATCGTAGGCGTATGGGAGAGGGGGAAGAGTGGCAGCCATGGTGACAGTAAGAGAGAGAAGGCGCAGATAATAACATCGCTATCTCCACTTATATAAATCTTATCTCATCGTTTTCTCATATTTGTTCATCACTTGCGACATACACAGCATAAAGATACACGCCCATTCATATCCCTTTGTTCACAGTATATCAGTATTCAGAAAGCGGAATGACTTTGCCTGGGGTACACAGTCAGTCCGCAACCGGCTCAGCCTGAAGATTAAGACCTACCTATATTCGCATAAGGACTCTTCTTCCGCCCTCCGAGTAGCTCTATATCGCCGCTATCAAAGAAGGAATATCCCGCTGTATCCCACGCCGATTAGCTGATCGGTCATCAGAAGGCACACGGTATGACTGACTCATCGTATCATCGGGACTGTCGCTTGCATCATCGTCCGAACCACTTTGACCGTTGATAGGTCGCCCCGTCTTGGAGTCACGAAGGACACCAGAATGATCAACAAATGGTGCCGGTCGCTCGTTGGCTGATAAGTAGAGCTGGACAAGAATGCGCTGGACCTCCAGCAAGTAGCTCTGCAACGCATTCAAGTACCGCCTTGTCTGAAGATGCTTTGATGACGCCACACTACGCATATCCCACCATCAATTTCAAGACAGTGGACATGCTGCGGATGATACGCACATGCTTATTCCATTCTCCTTGATGATGTAACCAATACCGTATCCATCCGCAGCAACAGGGCCAAATCCAAAGAGGCGTAAAGCGGGATTTCCACAGTTGGATGTCGACAGGATAGAGGTACCAAGCAGGTTCCAGCCGGGGTCAGCAAAGATAGATGGCAACGGCGCTACCTGAGCAGTCGTCGCAGCGCTCGGGACAGGGTCATCGGGAAGTGGATCAAGGTTCCCACTGAGCTGACGTTGGTAAAGGCAATATAATGCGTAGAGGTGCCTAGTTCGAAAGTCAGGATTTGCCCGTCTAGCTTCGTCTTTCCTAGACTAACCTGTCTTGTCCGAGGCCCTGGCTGCACTCTTTAGTCAAAGCCACATGGCGCTCGCACGCCCTGCGTAGGGTAGCAATCTTCTGTTCGTTGGAGCCTTCTGAGAAAAATGTCTGCACAAAGTTGTAAGCCAGTGAGAGCCTGAAAAACGAAAGCACCAACCTTGGCGAACTCTACACTGTCCGGCTGGACGGTCCGAATCGCTTCTGTGCGACCGTGCAAGAATGCCTTTGTCATCGCAGGCTCGTATGTACACTCAGTCCTCCCTAGTAACGATTTGATTAGCCTGTCAATACCTCAAGTGGGCTCAGGTTACCATAAAGGCCAAAATACGCTGCCTGGAATGACATTTGAACGAATGCATCCGGGCTGAATCCGTGGCTAGTGATAAAGTTCTTTCCATACCCCTTGAATTCTAGAGCTTGACAATCGTTTTGACAGATCAAATCGCTCAGCCTCGTTTCAGCGAATCGGATTCCGACACGGATCTGAGGTGTCAGTGTCCAGATAAGCTTGGCAGGGCTTGTGTCGTACTTGGCCACAACAGAGGTGACGCTTGAGATGGATGAAACATGGCTCTTCCGTCCCGGACTAGTCTTGGGGGGTCTATACGACTTCGCATGAGGGGAGAGGGTAGCATGGAAAAGCGTGGGGGCTGAGGGGTTGATAGAGCGTGCCAAGAGCATGAGACAGTCCGTGAATACATCGGCTGCAAATCTAACAACGTCCACGCACTTTGTGAGCAGGAGAAAAAGGGAACGAAAAGTTGAGTGGGTACCTGAGGACGGTGTGACCGTCTACCCCAGTATGCTCAAAGTTAATTCCGGCAGCACCATCAGCACAAACGATGATCTGAAGCTACTCTCAACATGATCATGAGTAGATATTCACTTTATATCATGGACCCGAACCTTGTCGTACCACCTGTTGGTACATGTCCCCACCTGAACTCCCTCTTGAAGGTCGTACGTCCCACACAAGAAATTGGAGCAAAGTGCCGCCAAGTCTTCTCCGTTCGTATTTCCGCGCTGGTTTTCTACACCTTCACGAGCAGGTGCAGTATCATCAAGACAGACAATAAACAATGCGTCATCGATAAGGCTTAAGCAAGAGGCATTTGTTCGATCCTCTGCAAGCGCATGGCGCAATTGAGACCAAACCTTTCGGTTTTCAGTGGTGAGTACCCCAACGGAGGAGCGGGCAGCCTGAACGGATAAGCAAAAGGGTAGCGCACGGACCAATGATTGACAAACCTCGGTTATAGGGGTCTTGTCTGCATCCAGCACAATGGCCTGAAGGTTCCGAAGCACCTCGCGTTCGGTCAGCAGCGGGAGATTATTGTCGTCAAGTGCATCGAACCAGTCTACGTGCCGGGAGTTGTTCGAACCATTGACGGCAACAAGGAACGACTAATACGCACAAAACTGTCCTCGTCGAAGGACAACGATGTGACGAGCAGCCTCGTTCACGACCATCTTACACCCTCTCTATCACCGTACTATCAACGATGGATATATGTAATGCTCAACGGAAAGCCGCACCTGTGTTGGGATCCGCGCCGTTCCGAACAATCTCGTATACTGATCCATATCAAGTGGGCGCCCACGAACGACATCGGGCTCGAGTAATCCGGTACGCAGATCATGGATGAATCCGAGGGAAGATACGATAAGAGAAGCAGCACGAGGAAGCTGAGATCCGCGATCGGTTGTGGGATCGTTTCTTGGAAAGGGAGATCAAGATCGGCGGATGATCGCAAAAGAGAGCATACCCAAGTACGAAGAAAGGATTGAGAGCAAGCACCACGGGGTCGCTGTGTGACAAGTAACTCTCGTACCTATACGGAGAATTGGTGGCACAATTCGTCGGCAGAAGGGATTTAAAGAGACAAGTTCTCTCACCAAAAGTCCTCGATATAGCTACACAACGGAAGAGGAAGAGGAATCACAGAACATCAGATCGGTGTTATTTTCATACCCGATCAAGTATCAACACATACCTTGCTCGCCCAGCAGCCCACTGCCTTAGATGCTCCTGAAGAACAAGTCCGTCTCCCTCGAGGAAAATCTGAACGGCACGGGTGGTAGCAGCATGTTCTTCGTCGTCTTGCAAGCCACGGAGGGCGTTTAGGTATCTCTTACAGGTGTCCTCGAGAGGAGGAATGGGCAACTTTGGGAGGGCATCCTGGTTGGCAAAGGTGGTGTTTAACGAGGTCATGGTTAGGAGGACAGAGAAATGACAGAGACTCGTCCTTATGACTATATGGATGGATTAATCAGGTAGGGGCTCACATTGTGCTACGCCTGCTCTGATTGGTTGACTTGAGAGGCGTGCGGAGATAGGCTGTAATTACGCCCGCAGTCCCGTTTTCGCTGTTTCTTTGTGGATATGCGGCTATCTCTCGCTCGGGCTACGAATAGCACCGACTTGTGAATTCGATAGGTACATTCTTTTATCCGCGAGCCCTTCTTTTTGCAGTCGTCTCTTTGTCTGACCATGTCATGTGGAATGCAGAGTACAATCGTACCTCTGCGAGCCGAAGGAAAAAGCTATACCATTACATCTGAGGCCTTCCAAGTCATGCAAGCCATTCTAAACTTGCTACCGCTGGAGCAGAGCAAGATCTCTTGCTTCCTTGGTGCAGTACAGTTGTGCGAATCAATTGACCTTGCTCATCGCATCGTGCATCTCATATTATTATGCTGGTTGCGACAGCGCTGTACCTCGTATGTCCGTCACACTACGGCATCGTACGCACGAGCCTTTCTCGTCGATCGAACTCACTGGCGGGCTCACTTTAGCCAGGGTTGTGTTCTTCACCACATCTTCATGACCTTGATTGCGATCGGCATATTTCCACTCACGAAGTTGTTGGTATCATCCATGTATCCAACCAATTGTCCAAGAGATCAGGCATGTCGACATCGATGTTACCTTCATGAGAGGACTGAGATAACGCGTCCTTTGCTTAGTTGTGATGACGTCAACTTGAGCTTAGCTAATCCTACCAATGTGACCACATTATGTCAGCACACAAAGCTCATCGCCAACACTAACCACACCTTCAAGCCAAGGTTGTTGCGATTAGCCATGGCGGCCAACAAGAACAACAAACTAGCATTCCTTTCGATGCCAGCGCCGGCATCATATGTCGCCGGTCTCGGGCGTGGGTGAGCATAATTGTTTTCTGTCTAATCAACTACTTTTCTGACAAGATTCCAGTGCTTCTGGTTTTACGACGCGTTCGGATATTGGCCCAGCCAGGGAAGGTCCATCCGCAGAAGCCATAGCGTACGGTTCTCTCGTCTTCTTATATCCTTTGATTGACAGACTGCTCCATGTTGCAGGGAAGCACAAGCCAGACGTGGCGAGGAGCCTGACGTCGACCATGAGCAATTCCAAGACCCAGATAATGAATTTGGCCTCTTTGCGGGCACGACATACGAACAAGACGATGAGGAAGCGGATAGGATATATGATTCGGTCGACCGGGGCATGGACTCGCGGAGACGGACACGCAGGTGTGTGCTTTCTGGTTCGTTTTGCTCCCGCTCGTCCCTCGCTTAACTGCAATGTTTTGATCAGGGAGGCACGCGAGAACGCGGAGTTGGTTCAGCATCGAGCAGAGCGACCTAAAATCCAGCAACAATTCGCAGATTTGAAACGTGGTCTTTCTGTCGTTACCGACCAAGAATGGGAAAATATACCGGAAGTAGGTAATCTTACACGGAAGAAGCGAAGAAAGGATGAAAGATCCTTTGTCGTCCCCGACAGCATCATCGTGGGTGACAGAACGAAGACGGAATATGAGAGTTCATTGGACTCGAGACAGCAAGAGGTATCACGACTCACGATTTTATTTAGTATGCGCGCTAATACCGTTTGTGTAGTCAAGTGGGCTCGAGACTCCTGCGGGGACAATGACCAACTTCGTGGAAATTGGTCAGGCGCGAGATAAAATTCTATCGCTCAAACTTGACCAAGTGAGTATCGTCGTTTGAGATTCGATGTGCTTTATTAATGACTAATGTATCGTAGATCTCGGGCACCTCTGCCAGCTCTGGCTTGGCTACCTCTGTTGACCCCAAGGGTTATTTGACGTCCTTGGACAGTGTTGCTCTCAAGTCGGAGGCTGAAATTGGTGACATTAAACGAGCTCGGATGCTCTTTGATTCACTCGTGAAATCAAACCCCAAACATGCGCCGGGTTGGATTGCCGCGGCATGTCTAGAGGAGCATGCTGGTCGAATGGTCGCGGCACGCAAGCTCATCAAGGCTGGGTGTGAACAATGTCCAAAGAGCGAAGACGTATGGCTGGAAGCTGCCAGATTACACGTGTGTACGGATACCTAAACCGATGTGTTGAGTGTTGATTTTCATTGCAGAACCGAGAAGATGCCAAGATCATTTTGGCGAATGCAGTCCAACATGTAGCACAGAGTGTCAAAATATGGCTTGCTGCCGCCGATCTGGAGCAAGACGTGAAAGCGAAGCGAAGAGTCCTCCGTAAAGGTCTGTTCTACGAGCACCCTTCCCGCCACGTTGGCGCTAACCTTTTATGTAGCCCTCGAGAACATCCCGAACTCCGTACGCTTATGGAAGGAGACTGTCAACCTTGAAACTTCTGCATCCGACGCTCGTATCCTTCTCTCCCGTGCCGTCGAGGTCATTCCCCTTTCCGTCGAGCTATGGTTAGCGCTCGCTCGTCTCGAAACGCCAGAGCGTGCAAAAGCGGTTCTGAACAAGGCTCGCAAGGCAGTCCCAACGTCGCACGAAATTTGGATAGCTGCTGGCCGTCTTCTCGAACAAGAAGCGACTGCAGATCCTGACAAACCTGTCGAGGCCCGGAACAAAGAGCTCGATGTCGTTGACAAGACGATTGAAGCAGGCGTACGAGAATTACGACGCCATCAAGTACTATTGACGCGGGAGCAGTGGTTGAAGGAAGCAGAGAGGTGTGAAGCTGAGGGTTCGCCAAGGACGTGTGAAGGGATCATCAAAGCGACAGTGGCTATGGAAATTGAAGAGGAGGACCGATTGGAAACGTGGGTCGCGGACGCGGAGAGTGCAGAAGCAAGAGGGATGGTCGGCACGTCCAGAGCAATCTTGGCTTATGCACTCAAGGTATTCCCTGACAAACGCAACTTGTGGCGCAAAGCGGCAGACCTTGAGAAGGCTCACGGAACACGGTGCGTCTCAATTTTCTTGTTACCAATGTCTTATCTTAATCGTAACCCTGCAGTGAATCACTCGACGCCGTGCTAACGCAAGCTGTGCACTACTGCCCGCAAGCAGAAGTCCTTTGGTTGATGTCCGCAAAAGAGAAGTGGTTGGCTGGGGATGTATCGGCTGCACGTGAAGTTCTCGAGAAGGCCTTTATTGCCAACCCTGAGAGCGAGCAAATTTGGCTTGCTGCCGTCAAGCTAGAGGCAGAGAATGGCGAACTGGGTGTCGCGAGGGAGCTGCTTATTCGTGCACGGACTGTAGCCGATACTGAGCGAGTAAGTAATCTCGATACTTTTCGCTTTGGACTTTTTGACCATAATCACCGTTTCTACAGATATGGATGAAGTCTGCCGTCTTTGAGCGACAACAAGGTCGTTACGACGTCGCCCTCGAGGCAATATCAACTGCGCTGACCAAGTTCCCCAAGTTTGCCAAGCTGTATATGATTCAAGGGCAGATCCACCAATTACAAAAGAATTACCCCGTTGCCCGCGCATCATATGTGGCAGGCATGAAGGCGTGCCCGAATGAAGTCACTCTTTGGGTTCTCGCAAGCAAGCTCGAAGAGTTGGACAGCAAGAGTATCAAAGCGCGAGCCATACTCGAGAAAGGACGCTTAGTGAATCCTGCCAATGAGATCTTATGGGCTGAATCCATTGGCGTCGAAGAGCGATCAGGAGGTGCCGCACAAGCCAAAGCAATGATGTCGCGTGGTCTACAAGAATGCCCCTCCTCGGGTATTCTATGGTCGATGGCCATTTGGGCTGAACCACGTCCGATGCGCAAGTCACGGTCAGTGGATGCGTTGAAAAAGTCCAAGGACAATGCGATTGTGACATGCACGGTTGCAAGATTGTTCTGGGCTGAACGCAAAGTGGAGAAGGCAAGGCAGTGGTTCTCGCGTTCGGTGGCGACGGAGCAAGATCGAGATCAGGGTGACCATTGGGCTTGGTGGCTTAAATTCGAGCGACAACATGGAATAGCGGTACGTGGTTTGTGATCCTGAGTACTAGACATGTCTGAAACCGGACCTTTTAGGATCACGTTGCAGATGTTATCAAGCATTGTGTTGCTGCTGAACCACATCATGGGCCTGTGTGGCAATCGATAGCGAAGGACGATAAGAATGTAGGCAAGAGCACGGCTGAGATGTTGGAGATGGTGGCAGAGGCATTGCACTCTTCTCTTACACTTTAACTTTTGCATCCGAAACACCCCATTCACGTCGGGCTGTTTGCTGGACGTCGATGCGGACCTCTTATTTGATTTCCGGGCTGGCGCATCTAGTTGTGGTTGGGACACCTGGGCTGTGAACAGTTTCTCCTCTTCCTCTTCTTCGTCGGCATCAGGTGGTTCATCACCGTCACTCGAGATAAATGGTCCAGGCGACCTCGAGAGCAGTGATGAGTGTCTGCGGAAAATTAATCAACCCATATCTTACCGATAGACGGAGAATGCATGGAGACGAGTGACAGTTTCGTTTGTTGCCTCAAAAAGTAGTTACATAAAGACGGTCCAGTAACCTATGCACCTAATAATGTCAAGGACCCCGGTCACTCCGTTATTCACCACTGTTATCTTGCTCATACAGAAGATTATTTCCGGGCAAGGCATGCTGTCTGCACGTTGTCAATGGCGTGTTGTGTCGACGGGGTTGTTGCAAAGTGTCGAGTCTCTCCAATTAGCCGAGTGCATGATAATGAGAGTATTCCTCTCCATTCTTATCATCCATGACTGAGAAATACCCCATTCCAAAGTCTAAACACTACTTTCTCTCCCCAGGGAAACAAATTGATGCCGAACCAAGCTTTGTCCTGGCCATCCATGGCGGCGCAGGCATCATGAATCGTCGAGGCTCCACACCCGAACAACGAACAAAGTACAGAACCGCGCTGGCCCATGCTCTCAAGGCCGGTTACCAAGTCCTTAAGCTCGGAGGCGAAGCCATGGACGCTGCTATTGCCGCTGTTACTGTTCTGGAAGGTCAGTCCAGCGACCGGATCTCCCGGAGCCCATCGGCGGCACCCCGATACTGACCACTCGCCGACAGACTGCCCGCTGTTCAACGCAGGCAAGGGCGCCGTCTTCAACGTAGCCGGAAAGGTCCGTCCTTGATCTCTCCATCCACAAAGACAACTTGGATGACCCCATACACGCAGAACGAACTCGAAGCGTCCCTCATGCTCTCCAAACCCCCCGCCGCACACCCCGCCATGCCATCCACCCGCCGCGGCATCTCCGCCGCGCTCCTCACGCGCACCAAGAACCCCTCCCACCTCGTCCGCGCGCTCTACCTCGCACCCGGCCTCGTCCCGCACGCGATGCTCTCGGGCGAGACAGCCGAATCGATCGGCGGGGAGCACTGCGGCGTCCAGACCGTCACCCCGTCCTACTTTTGGACAGCGAGGCGGTGGCACGAGCATCGCATCGGACTCGGGCTCCCCGACGACCCCGCCAACGTGCCGCCCGATACCGCGTCCGACGCAGGCTCTGAGGAGACCGCGGTGGGCTCGGAAGAGGGCGACAAGTCTGAGCCGATGGATTTGATGCCCATGGGTACCGTCGGCGCCGTGGCGCTCGACGTTCGGGGGTGTATCGCAGTGGTCACGTCGACAGGCGGCAGGACCAACAAGCTGGTCGGACGCGTGGGCGACACGCCGTTGATGGGCACCGGGTTCTGGGCCGAGGAATGGCAGCGCAAGCTTGGGTTCTGGGACCGTGTCCTTGGTAAATCTAAACACGCCGGCGTGGGGGTCTCTGGAACGGGCGACGGTGATGTAAAGCGAACACTCTTGTGTCTGCCGAATAGCGTCCTGACGTCGTTAGTACTTTATCCGCCAGAACGTTGCCGCGACGATAGCCCGTCGTATGGAATACCTTAACGAACCGCTCGACAAAGCGGCACAGCAGGTCGTCGACGACCTGTTCAAGGCCGGTGGCACGGGTGGCGTCATCGCCGTAGACAGACAAGGAAACGGTACTTTGACGCCTGCTTCTCACACTCGAAACTAATCGCTTGCTTCAGTTGCACTTCCGCTCAACTGCGATGGCATGTACCGCGGCGTTATCCGTGCTGATGGCGTACCCTTGATGGCTATTTTCTTTGATGACGAGCTGTCTCAGCTATGAACGCTCGGACAAATCGCTTGCGCCCAAGCCGCGATTTACACGATTTGATCTAACCGGAGGCACTACCATTCGACACACGGGGGGATCCCTTTACCATCAGATTTACCCAGATCCACTCATTCCAGTTACCCCCCAGTAATAATTAGAAGAACGCGGAATAAATGTACATATATCACGTCTGTTGTACACTCGCAAGAACGGCACGTGCGAGTTGAATGTACTCTGCGGCGGACTCGTCCTCCCCGTTCCGATCTCGTTTCTCCCAGTGCGTAATGCTACCATCGATCAGCGACAATGCCTCCTCCGGCGCATGCTCATCGACCCAGCGTACATACTCTGCTTCCTGCCACCCGTGAAGCGTGTGTGGAAGTGGCAACGGCGACCGAACGAGAATATGATGGAGCACGACGAGCGGCGGGAGCCCCGTCGTGCGCTCGGGTGACGCTAACGATGCATTCTCGAGAAACAAGAGCGGTCTGTGGCATCGTTAACCACACGCGCTCAAGAGATAGAGACGACGCACCGCATGGCTCTCAGTGCCTTGTATTCCTCGCCGATGCGCTCGAGGTTCCCGCCGCGTTTACCCTGCGATACGTCCGCGAGGAAGGCGTTCAGGGAGAACTCGAGCTCTGCCATGTCGGTCGTGAGCTGAAGCTTACCGCTCTCCCCGAGCGGTTTCGCGATCGACGCGTGCAGCACAAATGTTTGAATGACATACTTGACGATCCTGGGCACCCTGTCTCACCCAAAAGGAAAATCAGCCAGAGCGTCTCGAGTCAGGCAAAAGACGAACCAGGGTCGCGTGATCTCTGGCGCAAAGTTGCTCAACAGACCCGTCTTGACAAAGTTGAGCTTCTCGACGAGATCTTTCATGTACAGACTCGTCCCTGAGATGCCCGACATGGGGTCCATTGCCTTTTTTAGGTCGAGTCGGTGAACCCTCGACACGATGCCTGCGAGCTCTTTTTTGATGGCGGCGAGCAGAGGATCTGTGATGTGATTGTATTTGCTTCGGATTTTCTGGCGATCCGTGTGAGTGCCATGACGATCCCACACAACTCGCACATACAGTGATGCTGGGCGTGATGGCGGTGGATACACTCTCTGTGTGTTCTTCCATCAGCTTCTCCAGTTTCGTCCAACAGTGATACAGACACGTCGCAACCTGTCCGTTCAACAACTGTTGTGGCGTGGCCATGGGGCCCAAGAGCGACACGGCTGAACGGTCTGACACAACCTGCCATAAACGGCGTGAGCGACATCGAGGCGGATGCTAAGTTCTCACCAGTCCATCGGCCTTGGTAACCACGTTTTCTAGACTGGTCGCTGCGTTCTTGGCCACTGCGCGCACCAGCAGGGGATCGAAACGTGCAGAGTCGAGCTCGTTGGTCACAGCGCGCACAATGCTAATGCCCTCGTTTGCACCGGGAGGGGCACGACCACCGCCGGAAAAGGCTTGCGCGACGGCTTCGTTCATTCTCGTCGACGAACGAGAAATATAAAGTGCTTCGAAAGTAGAAATCGCGCGAAGTATCAAGATCGTCTCTGGGCTTGGTCTAGTGGTTGGCAATGGGCCACTCAAAGGTGCTGGGAGACACTCACGATTGATGCAATGGTGTATACATGGTATCAGTGTGCACCGCAACACTAGCAAAGAACTCGTGGAAAAGTCGCAGGAGCTTGGGATAGCCAGAGCTCAGAGTTTGTTGCAGGAAACTTGAACCTATAATTGTTGTCAGATTCACCTCAACCTAGTGTCAAACCTATACTGACCTTTGGCAGCGTCTCGTGCATACTTTTCCAACGACTTTCCCAGCGACGTCCAAAAGATGGTACTCGGTTTACTGTCAATTGCCTGATGATTCCATGATTAAATACCTGCTATGATATGCAAGTAAACACAGACCTTGAGGGCCTCGTCGAGGAACGATGACCCACTGAGCGGATCCTTTTTCAGATCGAGCACTTTCTCGAGGGTATAAACCTAGACATAAAAGCCTGACTCCTGGCGAACAGTGACGAGAACGGAAACCTACCTTGATGCAGCATCCTGCCATTTCTTCAACAAGCGACTCGAGTCTTGTCCATAGGGCAGCTACAAACTGGGGCGCAGTAACGTTCGTTGGCTCCGTTCGCACACGCGACTTGTATAACAACCCTTGCGAAGCTTGTGGGGGATCTACAAATCATGTCATGGTATGAAAGGGACTCGGAAACAGCCGACTTACCTTTTGCCACAATCTCTTTTGATATCCGGGAGAGATCAAAGGCGTGTTGAATACGCTCCTCCACAGCCTCGCTCAAATCACGTACGAGGCCTTGCACCAGCGTTGGCAAGGCGCGCAGGTTGTAAGCCGTCTGCAGTGATGACGCAAGCAACGATTGATTCTGCCACCGTGGTCAGAATGCTTTGCAATGAAAGCGCCGTATGCACACACCAGAGAACCAAGTCCTTGATGCACCATCGCCTCCATCTCCTCCTTGACTTTCTTGCGAGAATCGGTGATAAACGGAACATATGCAGCAGCCGCATTGACAGAACGCAATGGGATGCTGTTCGCGTGCACCGGTACCGACCCCTCTACGTCCTCCTCGTCCGGTCCATCGAGCAGCGTACCTACCGCCCGTCAACCACCCGACTGCCAAAACCGACGCAACACGCACCCAACTCGGCGATGCTCAACGCCGCCTTGGCGATCGTCCGCTCCTTGTCCTCCTGGTGCTCCACGCCGTTCACACCAGGACTCTCGTACCCGCCCAGCTCGCTCATCTGCGCCTCGAGGCGCTTGGCAAGCACCGCGAACCGCGCAGTCCGGCGGAGCGCATCATGGGCCTGCTGAATGCGTTGCAGCCGCACGACGTGCACCTGCAGCGCCTCGTACGGCACCCTGATCTTTTGGCGTAGCCTGTCACGCGTCAGCGCTCCCCCACCCAAGCAAGGCGTCCACGCACTTTTCGATCGAGACGTCGACGTCGTCGAGGCTGCGCCGGACGGTGGACAGGGACCCTGAGAGCTTGCTCGCGTTGGACGCGTGGTCCAGCAGGTCCTCGTGGTGCGCCGTGACCTAGCCCAGATCGTGTTCAGCGCCGACATTGAAGCGAGGGTAAACGTACCAGCGCCTTGATTTGTTTGTGCACGTCCTCGATCCCGAGGTCTAGCTTGGAGATCGCGATTGAAATGTCCTCCTTGGCAGGCTCTTGAATCGAGAGCGACACCTTTGGCTTTGGCTGAGACGACGGGGGATAAGCCAGGACTGCGTTGGCGTACGCGCTAGCGTTAAACTCTTCACCGGCAAAGGCGGCATAGTCTAGTCTATCCATGAGCGATGATGACGAGGAATGTCAGATGTCGTGAATACCTGCCATCGTCATCTGGTGCGCTCGGACCAGCTGTCGTTGACTGACGTTGCTCGTCGTCACCTGCAGCGACGACAAAGGTGTGGCGGTGTTGTTACACTGTCATTGATCATGTGACCTAGTCACACCGCGTCCGTGACAGACGCGTCGCGCATCCCGCCAATCACCGCCCGCCGGATCAGCCCATTTAAGAAAGTGTATTTCCAAGAAAGTTTACCGTCTCCTACATCTCCTACATCTTTAATGATATGGTACAAATCACCCCCGAGCTACACAACATTCTACCAAGTACAAACCAAGTGCAAAGCCAAGCACCAGGTAGTATGGGCACAACCAAACGGCATGCATCCGATCTTCAGAGATACAGGGGGATAAAGAAAAAAGCCATTCCCGCCCGTCAGTACAACCCCCACTCTACGTCTACTTACATCCTCGTCTGTCTCGTAGGGCACGATATTCCAACATCGAGAGAGTATACATCTTGAGATCGACAGAGAAAATGCGATTCCTTCCAATGCGATGTGGGTATGATGATGATTCAAAATGCCGATGCTGGTGCTGAATTCTGTAGTGATACATGTCTGTCATCAATCAGCGTCTTCGGGTCTTGGCTCTCGACCGTGCTTTCGGTCGAGCCTGTGTAGTCGTGTTCGTCTGCGCTTCATCCGCGACAGTATTCGTCTTGTTCTTGGTCGCCGCCTTTGCTCGAGAGCCGCTCTTTGCTCTAGGACGGGCGATTCGAGGCTTCTTTGCAGGTGGGCATTCCACGTCCTCGTCTGCAGCTTCCTCGTCAGCTACCTCTTCTACAGTCTTGATAACCTTGGATTTCGTGCCTTCCTCTCCACACAGGCTGACAGCTGTACTTGATCCCGACTCTCCGCCTCCGACGGACTCGGGAGTAACAGCGGACGACGCGCGGGACGTTTGTGCTTGAGAAAGGCCGCGAGCCCGAACCGAAGGGGTGAGGGTAGATGCGATAGAGGCAGGCGACGCAGCACTGGCTACCCTCTCCCTGCGCTCCCGCTGACGCAAACTCTTGCGCACCTCTGGCACTTGCTCCACGTCCGGTGGGTCAGGCTGCACACAACCATCTACCGGGGTCGCAGAAATGATGGTATCGGGCGACTCGATCCGCTCGCGTTTCGCAGCTTTGGTGACTGCAGGTGCGTCATCGGGCGCAAGTAGCAACGCCGCTTGAACGGCTTCTAGTGCTGCCGTTCCATCTCCTTGTTTGTTCTCTTCGCTTGGAGGCGTGCCACCAGCAGAGGACTTGGCTTTAGCTCTTGAACGAGAAGTCGTTGACTTGCGCGTCCTAGCGCGCTTGCGTGGTGGCGGGGACACCTTTTCGCCGTCTTCGTCCGCAGACTCTTCACCGTTTGCACGGTTTGCTGTAGCTTTGGGTTTACGCTTCCGAAGATTCATACGGTTCTCGGGTTCGTCTGGGGTATATGTAGCATACCAAGGGAATGGGGCGAGCCTGGATGCATATGCCGACTGCGTGTACTTGAGGATCCAGAGGTTGTCCTGGACATCGATCCATCCAATCGGAGAAAGAATGGGCGTTGGAGTGGTATCTGGGAAAGGCGTGTCAATAAGCGTGCGTAAGGGACAGTGGATGATCGCAGGGTGTGAGAGAGGACGCACCCAAGACAGATTGCACCATGTGCGCGGTACCTGTTTTCTGCTCTCTGTTCCAGAACACCCAGTGGGCTGGATGGAGAGGATGGTAGAAGACGGAGAGGGCGACAAGCGCCAGGACCCGCTTGTCTGTGGGGAATGGGGGACACTCTGGTGGAGCGATGGTGGCAGCCTCGATGAAACGTCGTACAGAGGGGAGTTTTGCAGTGAGAACGCCATCTGCGAGCACGCCGGGTGCCACGGAAGGCGCTGGGGCGATGTAGTTGTATACCGGAGGAGGAGGCGGCGGGGGAGGCGGGGGCGGCTGGGAGAGAATGTGGAATGGATCGTGGCGCGGATATACAGGCTTTGGCGGATGTGCTGGTGAAATTGCAGTCGAGGACTGTGGCTCGTCTTGGCGAATGGAAGAGATGGGGAATCTGGAGAGGGAGGAGAGTGGGAACTCGTACTCGAGTGAGGGCGGGGGATCACGCGGGCAGGGATACTGTGCTGGTTGGCGGGGCTGAAGGGGTGGTCGGGGAGGGTCTGTGTGCGGGTTGTGTTGGGTGGCAATCATGGCGGATGAGCAGTACAAGCTGGGGATATATGGCGATATACTTGAGAAATTCTGGAATGGGTCAGAGAAGGTACTCACAGGTAGATATAAGTAGTAGCGAGGTATATAAGTAGTGGAGGAGGGAAACGACGATTGCGGTGGTTGTGGACAGAGTGGAGCAAGCTTGAGTGCGCCGGCTTGCAAGGCAAGGCACTGGGGCACGCTCTATCCAAGTCCCGATCCAGCATACACCAAATCAGGACTACCAACACGTGGAACTTCATTCCAGTACTCCAAGTCCACAGCGCACAGAACAAAGGACAATGCGCGTCAAAGGACTTGCATGTACAATTCCCTTTGTCCCTTTATCCACCCAGCGCGAGTCGCTCGGGTGACAGCGGATGTGGACCACTTGTGCCATGCTGCTCAGACGTCACATCTAATCTTATCTCTTATCCGACCATCTCTTAAAATCATCCCACGTATAATTGGTCCACCTGACGTGTCACAGATACAGATCAGATGCGTCGAGGCTTCAGCGTGGGCCCCACGACCTCGCGGAGAAACGGACGCCCCCAGCTCACTGTACAAGTCAATGGTATCCTTCTTTGCCAACAACCCCTGCGTGATCCATGCACGTCATCTCAGCCGAGTGGGAGAATCACTACTCGGATCGTATGTCCGAATATACATCTTTCCCTCCCGTCATGACGGTCGACCCAGTTTCTTCCCCGCGCATTCCGGGTACGGTACAGGAGGCAAATCTGCCATCCCAGCGAGCATATCTCGCACTCGCCGCGTAGTAAAATCCTTTGTGACTGGTGCAATAATTACGGCACGCACAACGAGCGAGGGATCGATATCAGGTGGCGGTAGGTAGGCTGGAAGCATGGGTATGGGCAGTTCCGACTGCTTGGCGGACACAAGCGGGGGCATGCCCTTGTGAGATGGAAAGTGCATATCTAGAACCACCATCACTTACATCAACCCGCTCAAGGTAACCGACAACCCATACGTGGCCCTTTCGTTCTATTGCCCATCGATGGTCAATGTTGGGGTCCTTCCGCTCCCCCTTTTGCGCAGACAGGAGCACATCAGCGTCAACGCAGAGACTTACATCGACAAGCACTGCGCTGGACGCGTCATGCAATAACACAAGTGCAGTTTCGGCGTCATATGTGAGCATCCTGTGTTCCTCGACCCTGTAGTGAAACGTGGAACAAATGTAATCAAAGCCGCACCTTCCTGCAACACGCAATTTCCGTCCAATATCCTTCTTGCAGATGCGATCTAACATCATGATCGTCGCATTATCCACTTGCTGGGGCATTTCGACCGTTGAACCAATGAACCACCGAAACGTCCGAAGAATACAAATATATAATATTTTCAAATTCAGACCAATTTTTTTACGTTTGAGGATGAGAACTGGAGCAAGAGAGGCTGTGAGAGGTCAATGAAACGCAATTACCATTCTGGGGTCATTTGTTTCCTTGGACCTTCTGATCCTAACATACGCAAACAGGGCATAACAAATACCCTTGTCCCATACCCCCCTTCAGGGTGTCGACAGGTCCAAGCCTGCAAGATGACGACAGTCTTAACTGGCCCTTGAAGTGACGACGTTCTTTTGTTAGGTGCCAGGCACTCATGTCGTCACTACATATTGGTGGTGTTTGCAAATTCCGCCCATCAAGAATCCGACAACGTGGCAACATGATGGCCTGTGCTCAAATACCCCCCATCAATCAAATTGTTCACACCGAAAATGTCTCTATGGATATTCTTCCCTTTTGGCTTGGTATCTAGGAGCATTGGCCCTCGGCTTGTCGTTTCGAATACCCTACGCACAGAATCACGGGAGGAGCGCGAATGCCATCTCTTGTACTTTCGGAGCTCAGGCCTTATTTTCACCTCCCGATCATGATCGCGCCTGTATTCGTCTGGATCTGTAGATGACACTGGGCAGGCATTTCCCGGTCACACCCAATGGTTCCAGGGTCTTGGAACGGTCAGTTCTTTTCTTCTCATTGCCAAGTTCATGTGGAGGCTCCACACTAAACCTTTAGGCCACGTATATTTCCTTGTATCGCGTTCCCCTTCGGAGCTCATCCTGGCCGATGAATTGGGGGCGATCGTTATGTACGGACCTTGTCATATGTGACTTCAATCCCCGGTCTACACACGTCCAAACCTGGTTCCACCATCTCTCCTTGCAGGGCCTCATTACGTGATCCCGCATAGTCAGGAATTAGGAATGTGCGAGAACATGCCAGGATCCATGCAGCATATTGTCCAAGCTGTATCATTAATAGGGTGCCAGAGGCCTCTAGTAGTGTTGTTCGAGTCTCGGCAAGCATTTCAAGCAGTATTGTTTATGTTAGGTGACTGTTTGCGTGTACGTGGCAAGTGCCAGGTCAGAAGAGCGGACTGATTAAGGAAGGTGAACTCTAAATGTCATGCCTTGTACCCCAAGTTATTCTGACTGAGACCCACGGTGATGGTGTGTCTCCGGGAGATGAGACTGGCAGTCGTTTCGGTGACTAATGGAGGAATGATTACTACCATGTGCCAGCGCGGCGGGGCCGTTGACATAGGATCACCATGTAATCTGATGGGCGCTCAGCGCAGCATTACGTTTGCGATGCTGCACCGTACTGGATGGTCCACTCGGTCTTCAAGCCTTTCAAGATCGGTATCCAAGTAGAGGCCTTCTCTGTAATCGTTTTTCTCGCGTGCACGCTGACCCGTTCTAGAATAGAGTTCGTTTTTTACCTGCAGGTCGATCCCACGAATGTAAATTGGGTGGTAAATCCATTGAAGGGAGGGTGCTGATAACTCGGTGATATGACTACGGGAAAGGAAAGTATTGTGCGACTTTGATTTGAATGTCAAGGTACTGCTTTCCAAGACACATCACCGGTGCTTGGTGTTCCCCTTGTGTCGGTGTGCTGGCGGTGGATGCGGAATAGTTAGCGCCACATGGACCTGGCGCGCCGTGACATAAGGCCGCCACACTATTTCTGGGGTTTCATGCGAAGGCAAACTTTCAGCTCGGTTCAGAGCTCGCGCCGGTACATAAAAGTAAACTTTACATTTTCCTACGATCGGTTAGGTGTGATGCCGGTCCCTGGATCGCCCTATGGCCGCGGGAAGTATAAAAGGCGAAACAGATTCAGCAGAGCGATTCCGCGAGCGTATCAGCGCTTCTGCTCAGTGGTTATCATGAAGGGCGTAGTGTTGGGGATTGGGGTGGGGGATAGCGTGACGGGGGAGATGCTGCATGGGGATGGGCTGGTTGGGAATCGATGGGTCGGAAAGAATCCCGGCGGACGTTTTCAATTTCGCTTAGATTGGAACCTTGGTGGCAGTGATAATTTGTCCACCCAGATACGAGCTGTGTCGCAGAGTGTACTGGGACTGGGGCATGGGGCGATCAGATACACGGATGGGTGGTCAGTTCTGGTACGTGGAGAGTGAAGCTTTGAACGATGAGGGATGCGTCTAGAAGGGTATCATCGAAACGTCTATTCTGGGATGTTCGAGAGTGCCTGAAGAATTTCAGGCCAGTGCGGACATTGCCTGCGTATCACGTTGGAGCATGGGAGAACGTTCCAAAGGAGCACCCCAGTCGAGGTTGTCTCGAAGACTCGAGGAGGCATGGAACGAAGATCTGAAACGTTGGTTAGCGCTGAATGGTGTCTCAGGATGCCGACGCCGCCGAGGCTGAGCTGAAAACGTTTTGGCAAGCTGTGCAGCACGTTTATAGTGTGGGGGGTCGTATTTATTTATATAATATATTTAGAGGGGGGTGTTAATTCCTTGTAAGCGCTGTGACCGGCAAGGCACTCCCTGTTTAGCCAAATTCTGCACCCGCCTTAGCGGGTCCTCACAACTCATCCAGCCATTGTTTCGCTGGCTACCGCGCTCTTTCTCTCACCACCACTATCACCATGTCTCACATGTCCTCCTCCACCTCCTCCACCTCCTCATACCACCCAAAACTTAAGAAACGGTCAGTCCTTCCTCCTCCCCACGTTCTCTCCCTCACTCCCTATCGTCCATAGCAAATGGACGCGCGACCAACTTCTCAAGAGTTTAGAGGTCAATACTTCCTCGCTCTCACTCCCATCTTCTGACACCATCTCCAGATCTTGGGTCCTCTCTCACAACCCCTGCCACCAGAGTTGCCACCATCTCCCCCTTCATCCCGGTCAAACTCCCCTCCCCTGCCCCCTCCCAAGCGCAAGCATGATCCCGCACAAGATATCGAGTCTACTAAGCGACAACGCATCTCTAATCTCCCAGATGCACCGTCACAGCATTCCCACCACTATCATCACCCCCAGCCGCCCCCTCCCATACACCACAGGTCTTCTAACCAACCCCCCAACTTCAATCTGCGCTCTGAGCCCTCAGAAGATGGCGAAGTAAGAGAGGACTTGGGTTCAATCCCTCCTCGTTCAACGACCCTCTCTGTATTCACATCCTATGTCCCCGTCCGTCGACCACGGCGGGGAAAGGCTCAGCTCGACTTTGATTCTATACACCAAAAATACCACCTTGCCGGTCGTCTACTCAAATTCTCTGGTGACGCCCGCTTCTGGTCAACATACCCCTCGTCGCACAAGGAATATCGTCCACTATCTCTTCCTCCCTCTCCAAACTCACAATACCATAAATTTGGGGCACTCATCGCACGTCTAGAACTCGTGGATGCCCTCATCTGTTTCGCTTATTCATTATGGATCAAGGATTATGGAAAGAAGACCTGCTTTCATGAAACATGGCTCACTATCGAAGCTTTTTTGGGCTGGTGTAAAGACAAATGGACCTCCGGGGATACCTTTGGCGAACGCGAAAAAGCCTTGTTGGGCTTGATGTAAGCAGTCTGTTTCCCTCCCATGGATCGCTCACGCATGAGTCTTTTCCTCCCCACACAGTTGGATGATCGAGGGCTTCATCCGCGCCCGCAAGTTCTTTTATGCAGCGAAACAGGTAACAGACCCTGAGCTGGATCGCACATGGACCAAGATGAAGTCTGAGATGGCCGCGTACAGCCGTGAGGCGGAGAAAGCGGAGATGAATGGTTCTGCAGTCGCCGCTGCCCAGCTCTCTCTAGGCTCCCAAGCGACGCCCCAGATGCTTCCCTCTCCCGCGAGCATAGCTCCCGCTAATAGCGCTAATTCGACTCCCATTACGAATAGCGCAGGAGGTACGCCGAACACCAACAGTTCGAGCGCCACACTTGTTGCTTCGCAGTCATCCAACCCACCACGTTCTGCGCAGGCGGCTCAAGCTGCGTTACCACCCCACTTGGTCGCTCACGTGCCTAACACCTCTGATGGGCGTGCGCCATCTACCAACATGATCGAGGCCGCCGCAAAGGCGACTGCGTCATTCGGCCCCACACTCACGTTCACCCTCAAAGAACAATCTGGCGGCATCCTGTCGGCAGGCTATAGCATGGATCATGCTCAAAAATACCTGACTCTCCCGATCTTGGCTCGCCACTATCCTACGACATTCGCTCGTTTGGTGGGAACGAGCCTCTCGGCACATGAAGAGCATGAGCCGGACATTGAGGACGAAGAGGGCGAGCTTTTTTGGCCAGGCCAGTGCGTCACTGGCGAGGGCCTTGGCTGGGTTTGCCTCATGGGCAAGTCCATGGTGAAAGAAATTGGCCGTGACTTTGGCTACAACGGCCTTGCTGGCGTTGTTCCGAAACCAGAACCGCCCTCTGGAACATCCTCCGCGGATTCACTGCGACAATCTGTTCACCGGTGACGTGATATTATCATCGTTTTTGATTTCTTGTTGGCATCAGCAACTCAGCATTCGGAGGCATGAACGGAATTGCACAATCGCGCATCTTTTGGACGAATTTTCAACTGTTACTTTTAGAGGGACCGAGGGGATGGATTCTTGGCACACGGTTGATGCGATGGTTGACTGACAGGCTCTTGCAGTTACCCGCCTTTACTGCTATACTTGGCCGAACTGCTTTTCCACTGCGAACGTGGAAACTCCATTAGGACAAGGACTCAAACGCATCAAGCGATCGTCATGCGATCTCCGGCGACGACAACGACAGCCTCGGATGGCTGAGCGACCAAAGTCAACCTGCACAGCTGTTTTGTATTATTACTCATAATTGCCTCGGACCAAATCCATTCCCTATCGTCGTCCAAGGACGCACCTCACTCGCGTTTTCGTATTCCATTACAAGTGGTTTCCCTCGTTGACTTTTGATTCAGTACACGGCATATTTTTAACCCATTTGCTCTCCCTGAATCGAACTATTCTGGCTCGCATTTCCGGCCCGAACGTATCTTGTTATTTAAACCGGATCTCTCCGGCTCCAGGCCACGGTTTTACGAGGCCCGAGGTCGACTCTCGTTCGCTCTCCGCTTCTTTGACCCACTCTTCAGATGCAAATGTAGAGTATGTACCAAGAGAAGACAAGAGAACCAGCGTACTTGATATATCTATGACGCCCTTAGCTAGATAGAGTCGTTTCGAGGGGGCAGCACGGCTTTTCATCGTGGATGGCTGTGTGGTTGGGTGGCGTTGGGGATCGATCGGTGGGAGATCCGTATGACTGTATCAGAATATCTTGGATGGCAACGAAACAAATGCAATTTGTACCAGTATGTAGCGGTGTCGGAAGGGCTGATTGAATGGTTGATGCGTTGGCACGTAGGATACAAGTGGTATTTGATGTTTTCCAGGGGAGGGCAAAGCGCGGTCACAGGATGGCAGTATGTCATGTCCTGAGAACGACCAGAGAGGTTGGATGGACGATATACCGTTTTGAAAGACGTGCCGTACGTGAATATTTGAATGCCCTACCATGTTTGCAGTTCTCGACAGTCCATCTCTGTTTGTAACGCTTACGCCCGCCTTACGCTCGGGCTCCCTTTTCCGTCCCTCGGTGCCTTTGTTACGGCTGGCATATCCAGGCACTTTGTACCTCACGGGGTCCTAGCGCAAGCGAGAGGTCATCGCAAGGGTCCGCACGGTGTGGGGGGAGCGCATGTCTCATCGTCGACCGCGTTCTCATCGTGCCCCGCACCAATGTGTGACCCTCGCGTTTTTGCCTCGAGGACCCTGGTGTACCCGGTTTAAAGGTAGAACGCAATGGATCCGTGTGTGCGCCCGTGCGCTCCGAATACGGTATCTGTGCGATCAACTGAAGATGCTTCGGGATCAGATGGGGATCAGTGAGACCCCCTCTCTCACAACGCCGAAAGCGAACGCATCGGATCTGGAAAGGAGGGAACGAAGAGGGGGCGACGAACGTGTGATTGTTGGCGAGGATACAAGACGCGGGTGGAACCGAGCACTTGATAAGATGTTACGGTATAGAGACGCTATCCTGTTTGGAGCGCTGTGGCGACGGTTATATGAAAGACAGATATATCGAGAGCTACTAATAGAAGGCGGGGCGGGTCGACTTGGGGCCAACGTGACGTGAAGGCATCCGTCCCAATCGTGTCCTGCTAACGCAGGGGGGTGTTTTATTTATTTATTTATTGCGTCTAGGGTCAGTATGAACGTTTTGAGGGTAGATTGAAATGTTGTGGACATGTCAGACAGATTCGCGTCCACACGAGTACCCAAATCTTCAAGTATTTTCTCTCTAGTTTTCACCCGATCAGTCGATATTAGCCAAGCGCGTGTACACTAACCATACCATACAAGGCCTGCGCCCCTTGGCGCCATGCCTTCTTCTGGATCTATGAATGAACGAATGGAAGTCTCGGAAAATGCCAGGCCTTCGCCGTCTTTTCGTATTTGGTGTCCACGGGACACCGATCCAGATATTCACCGGTCAACGTGACACTGCAGAAGCACTCATTACGCAGTCGCCAAGCCCAGGCCAGATAAGAACGTGTTGCAACGCCGGCATGCATCGGTGCCATCATTGAGGGTACATGGATAAAAGCATGGGTTGCATTCATGGGGGATGCTAAAATGAAGAAAACGGAGATATAATGAAAAAGGGAGCCCATATGTCGCAGCCATACTAGTATCGCACACCCAACTCTTGGAAGCATCCTTTTTTTTCACCGGTTGGACTTGGCAACACGTTCCAACTCGTCCTTTTTCTGTGAAGGCGAGCCACATGAGCACACGATCGACTGCAGATAGTAAACACCATCTAACCTTGATAGCATACGAGTTCGAGGAGCCCTTGGCGGCGTTGATGAGCTCGTCAGCGAGACACTCGGCAATAGACTTGACATTACGGAACGCCGACTCGCGGGTCTATCAAAATTCAAAATCATTCGGTGAGCACAAAGTCTTCCTTCCGAACACCATCAGATTCGCTTACACCGATGGTCAGGAGCGCGATCGCCTGGTTCACTCTCCGCAGGGGAGACACGTCGACGGCCTGGCGACGGACCGTACCCTGCGAACCAATGCGGGTCGAGTCCTCTCGAGGACCCGTGTTGACGATCGCATCCACGAGCACCTAGGTTTCATATCAAACATTACAAACCCAACCCCGGACGTCCCAACTCGGGCCACGAACCTGAATGGGGTTCTGGTCGGTCAGAAGGTGGATGATTTCGAACGCGTGCGCGACGATGCGGACGGCCAAGAGCTTCTTGCCGTTGTTACGGCCTTTCATCATCAAGCTGATAGCAAAGTCGAACGCCTCAGATCTTGTTGCATTGTCGACAATATGACATGCTACGGGCATACCTGTCAACCAGACGCTCCACGATGGGCATTTGTGCCTTCTTGAATTGCTTCTTTGCATAACGGCCAGCAGTGTGGGGGAGATAGACCGCATGGCGGACCTGGATGTAATCGGTCAACGAGATATCCTTGACCTCAACACTACAGCTATGATCAACGACAAGTTCCTCCGCAGGTTATGATGCCTACTCCTGGGTGTCCCATTTGCCGAAAAGCTTGATTTCTTGGCCAATTCTCGAGACGTCCCTGGGAAGAGTTTGAACGGCGGCCATTTTGAGTGTTCTTGAGGGTCTTGAAGTCCAAGCGTAGATTCTGCCTCGGCGACGAGCTCGCTGTTTGTCACTATTGTCGCGCGATACTACCCCAATTAAGGTTTGACGCCTCTCGGACATTGCCGAAACTGTACAGTTTTTCTTTTAGGACAAGCCAAGAGAATGTATAGTACTTCGAATTATTATACCTTGTACTTAAGATACCCAAGACACTACGAAATATGTACCGTACAAGTAATGAGCGCAAGAAATTGTTGCGGGACAAGCGTCTTCAGTGCCGGTCGCGGATCCCAAACAGTTCTACAAGATCTAAACCAAAACTCGGGTGAGGCCGGGGAGAGATAGACCCGCCACCACGCACCTTGAAGTCTTGCTTCCCTTCTTTCTCTTTGAGATTCCACATGTTTAATTCCGGAGAAAGCCTATGAAGATGCATTAGGGTCAACCTTATCCAACGATGCAAGGATGATTGCATACATGCTGGATCAAGCGTTTCTTCTTCTCTTGAATCTCAATCACCTAAAACGAACAATCAGTTCCATCAGAATAGCCGGTCTACGACAATCGAGTAGATGATTTGCCTTGGACTCGACAGTATTCTCGGCGATCAATTGATATACGTGAACGGGTTTCGTCTGTCCGATACTAGAGCAACATTAACACCTGCCAACGAGCGGAAAAGGAGAGACTATTTACCGATTGCATCTGTCAATGGCCTGGCTTTCAATGCCCTCCTGTAGTGTCATCAGCAGGGGGGATGCCACGAGTTGACCGGTCACGTCACCTGCCACCATCTAGGCGTGGAACCGAGGCCAACAAACACCGATCAATATACGCAGCGAATGGTCACACGATTACTTACGGATCCATCCTAGTAGCAAAATGTATGTGTACATAAATTCACACAGCACAGTGAAGCAGGACTCACAAAAAGACGTGATTTGCAACCGTAAGGTTGAGACCCAACGCACCCGCCTTCAGTGAAATCAACATGACCTTGGGGTTCTTGCGGTAGAAGGCGGAGCCATCGAAAACCTGCTTCACCGGTGGAACTGCTTTCATTTTACCTTTGCCTTTGTTCTTCTTGTCTTTTACCGTGCTCTTCTTTACGCGGGTCGAGATATCCTCTTCAAACTCATCGTCGGTGTCATTTCCGGGGACAAAGTCCGAGTTGTTGCCGTCGGTGGTATTCTCGTCATCCTCGACTACCACAATTCCTGATTGAGTTTGACGCCTGGAAGTCGAGGGAAGGGGTTCTCCAGGAGCAGGGGATTCATCGGGGTCAAGAGGAATGGAGAACCGCTCCAACACCTCCTGTCTTCTTCTTGCGGATAACTGTCCGTCAAATCGCACATAGGGAATACTGCAGATGCATTCAGCACAACATTCCAGAAAATCGACTGGAAGACTTGCCCATGCTCCTCCAATGCCTCGCCGATCTACACAATGTTAGTGCAAACATACGAGTATGGTCTTAGCGTCACGGTTACCTTGTTTAGAAATGATGTAAACTGGGAGAAAACCAAACTCTTTGAATCGTTGGGAATCAGTTTCAAAAGGTGGACAAGTTGATCGATCTTGTCGGAGGACCCAGTGCACACCTCCCTTTGATCGATGTCAGGAGCCTGAGTAAGGTCCGTAAGAGGCGGCGGCGCCAGTAAAGCCTGTGCAGTGAGCGGACGGCGATCCTGCGAGAGAATCAGCCATAATCGGTGAAGCAGACAATATTAGATACCATGGGACACTTTGAATCCTTTGCGATGACCGCCGATATACTTTATCCGTCGTAAGCCGAAGTAAAACACTGACGCACGAACCAGGACATACCAGGCAAAACAGAAGACATGGGTACACGGCGTAATCCTAGGCTCTGTCACTATGTCGAAACAAATAGGACATTCTTCATTGTCCTCAATCGCTCGGAGGATAAGTGCCTCCAACTTGGCTTTTAGCTCGGGAGTGATTTGTAGGGTGTCGCTGCGAGTAGAGTCAGCCTCCTCGTTCGCCTTAAGTTGATCCAAGTAGTTGGCCGGGATCAATCCGGGATGGAGAACAATTTGACGTAGGCGGGTAAGCATGCTCAGGACATTGGTGGTTATCTGGACATGAATGAGCTCATAACATGACGGGATCCAAGTTGGTACCCACGATAGAATTCAATTTTCCGCCCTCACTCATTAGACTTTCGACTCGCTGTCGCGAAAGAAGTTCCACTGCGTTATATAGTTCCTGGGAAACGCAATCACGATTGGCACAACAGTTGTATAGTCACGGCCACGCTTACCCGTGCCTCTTTACTTAGTGCCACAGGGACCAAGGTGACATCGACCTATCATTATGAATAAGTGTATGATTGGAACTTGAGACGAGGATACATCACTGGTGGTAGAGGCACAAGGGAGTTTCCCTCGCTATCTTGCATCTTCGGTGCAGTATTAGGTCTGAAGGTTCTGCGGAGCTTCGATCAAGAACCTACCTCCTTCGTTCTCCGAATGCAAATATGGCTCATTAGGGCCTAGCAAAAAGTCAGAGCAACTACTTGATATGCGAAACAAACATACACGAAGCAATTCTGCTCCAGTAGGATCACCCTGTTTCAGAGGGCGCAGCACCAGGCGTTTGAAGAAATCCTCGTTGTCTAATGGATGGCAAATTTGAAGGAAGGTAAGGATGGAACCAAGATCCTGTTGAAACTAGTGACTAAGACGGACTTGAGTCAGAGAATATGCCTTACCCTGGGAGAGTTGATCTATGGAGAGACAGACTAGTGAGGGACATATACAATTGTCCATTCTATTACTTACGATAGGAGTCCCAGAAATGACCCATCGTCTCTCGGCAGTCAGCATGCATACTGCTATAGACATCTTCGCCCTGGGGTTTCTAATGATGTGGCCTTCGTCTAGGATAATCCTCTGGAAACCATCCTTCTTTGAGCCTGCCGGAAACCCACATCAAATTGCCATATGCATACCTTCCATTTCACCTCAAATAAGCCCTTCCCTTTCTTTTTCTTTTTCTTTTTCTTTGCAGGTCCTTCTCCTTCCATACCATGCTGCATGATGACGCCGAAATCGGCATCACCTGAAATAACTTGATAGGTAGTAATCACCACATCACGCTGCATCAGTTGTTGAGGTGTCATATTGCGATTGGCACCATAGTAAACACAAGAGGACAAGGCGCCTCTGACGCAATGTTCATCAATCTGTTTCTCCCAATTCGAGATTACAGAGAGTGGCACAACTGTTCAAGAGAGCAAATAAGAGGGACAACGTTGAACAGTATCAAGGTGTTGCGCACCGACGAGGGTACTGTTGGAGTAATCTTTAGGAATGTCCTTCTTTGTTGCAAGGACAAGAGAAAGCATCGTGAGCGTTTTACCCTATTTTAGAAAGACGTTAACTTCGATCGGGGTTTCCTCTTTACTGTACAACATACCAAACCCATGCTATCGGCTACCAAGGCTCCTCGGCCAAGCGTGGGCGGTGAACTAATGTCTTGCGGGCTCTTGGTGGCAACTAGAACAGCAAACATGATCAACCACTTTACTCTACTGAATGTCAATCGAATTGGACCGACGGTTGAAATAGTATGCCTGGCGATAGTTAGGTATGTGCTTGTCCTTGATCATGGCAACATACCTTGTTACCCGCCTTCCTATACTGCCAGAATTGGACTGGGTTATCCGACTCCTTGGTGGGCAACTTGGGGTACTCATGGCCGATGCACCACTGAAGGGCTTGGCTCTAATCCACGCGTGTTAATGTGAGATTGCAACTCCATAATGAATATGTTACCTGATGCTTTAACAGGTCCACAACCAAATCTCCGTTAGCGACACCTGGCGGATTAGGATGTACGGGGAGATTCAAGAGGTCAAGTGTGGGACATAACGTATCAAGCAATGAAGTACGTCGGCCTTCATCATCGACTCTCTCGAGGCTACTCAGCATTTGCTGAAGCTCCGCGGCCTTTGCCAGTGACTCGTGCTGCTTTCTGATTGCCTCTTGTTGTGCATCGGTCATCCCACGAGCCTGGCTAGGACCAGGCATCCCCATTGTTGCCGCAAGCGCGGCAGAGTATGAAGGAAAGGCTCCTCCAGCAGAAGAAAGAGCAATCGTATCAGGAACGGATGACGCTCCCGAAACTCCACCCCTTGCTCGTGCTGTGAAACCCCTCTTTCCAGGTGTCGCCCAGATGAGCCTCGGCTCTAGTATGTCACGTTTATCAGATGGTCCGTAGATATTCAATGACCTAATGTTCATCGCTCAGCATCGAACTGATGAGACTGGATAATAACTTACATAGACAGTGAATACTTGGAACCGCTCACTAGAAAGACCATCAGTTTGCCACCCTCGAGTATGTGGGAAGCGCCTTACGGTTTCCTTCGTGCATGACACCTTCTACCGTGACCAGCCTCTGATCAAGAAGGGAGGCTAACTGGGACGCAACATTTCTTGGGAGGTGGCCAACCTGAGCACCAGCAATATTCGTGACTTGGATTGCGTTCCTTTCATATTCATCATGGGCGGAACAACAAAAAGAACATCATCCTATGTCTTACCTGTCATATGGGTTGTTGGGCTGCCGGACCAGTCTGACCTGTTCTCCGGGCCCAACAAAACCTTAATGTGGAGTAAGCACAACATGACCTGTTTGTACGCGCCAGGGTACATACCCTCGTAATATTGCACACCCACTATACTGGTCTTCGAGATGCAATACAGCTCGTCAGCTGATTCTGCTTCGACGGGGTCGTCATATTCGTCTTCGAGTGGTGCACCCGAGCCTTGGGCACCATTTGCATATGGAACGTTTGGTTGACCGAGACCGACATCAGATTGATATTTTCTTTTCTGTCCGGCTGGTGCATTGGCGTATGAGGGGGTAGAAGCGCTGGGCATCATAAGAGGAGGAGCAACTACTTTCGCAATTTCGGGAACATCCGCAAAATCAACATGTTGAACTGCAATGGCGCGTCTGACTTTTTGCTGGTCCACGTATCTATGCGCATATAATGCATAACCATCTTGTATCAAAAGAAAAGACTGCGCACCTAATGTTACTGAAACCGGCGACGCTGCTCAAGTCGGTAACGGCAAGCGTGCGCAAGATATCGGGTGTGACGCAACCCCTGTAACATTAACGCCCACCCGATCAGCTTCTTTCCCATGAAACTGTCGAGTTGACGAGATGCTCACCAATGACGCCAAGAAACTGTTTCACCAAACTCACTCTTAATTATTTGTCCGTATCTCAGGCTACCCACGGGGATTGCGGTACCCGTGCATGGTGCTGGCCCTTTGCATACGGCCCGTGTGCTTCTGCTGTACTGCAGCTGGTATGAGCACGACGCTGGGCGCTATAGACAGTACTTACGTCTATTGCATGTGCGGACATCGCTGGCCAAGACGCGTGGTGACGGTCGGATTCAACACACGGTCCAACAAAAGTGCAAAAGCGTCAAATGACCCCCGCGTTGCCGTGAAGATTGCACGTAAGTTTGTCCTTGTTTGGCGAAACGCGTCGCGCCAATAAGTAAATCACGTGATGTGGGCGATTTCACTTTGTCCATCCGACCTCGCTGACGATTTTGTAGCATGGAGCACGTTGACAATCCTGCATACGACCCGGACCAGGACGCAGCGGAGAAACGTGACATCCGCAAGAAATACCGTCTTCTGGAGAAGAAAACAGGCGGTGCGTCTGACGCGTTGTTTTCTTTTGCGAACGCGTTATGAGACCATCACCGTGCAGAAAACTTGCGACCGCAGGATCACGATGCGAATGAGCTCGCTGGTCAAGTTGCAGAAGCAGACGAGCTGTTTTCCAAAGGTATGAATATCCATGCCGTCACATCATAGCCTCTTAAGCGCCCACTTGCAGTCAAAAATCCGACCGAAGCAACTCTTGACTCGACGGTACTTCGAAATGTCTCGAGTATCGGTGCCCAGAAGGCGCGCGCCCTGAAACTCGGCTCAGCCGCGTTCGACCTGGATGATTTTGTGTCGAAACTCATTAGTTACATGGGTGGCAGGCAGCGCTTCGAGGGCGAAGAGGAGGACGAGATGGAGGTAGTGGAGGAAGGCACACTTGACTGGGACAAGATTGGACGTAAAGCCCTGGCAAAGAGCAAAAGAGTCCCCGTCACTGGTTTCATGTACCTGCCTTCCCCCATTTTCTGTTCGTCTGTGTTGCTGATTGACTTCTAGGCTGGGCCCTCTCTCGATTGAACAGAAAAAGAGAGGTCCGGTAAAGCGTCAGAAACAGGAAAATTTTCAAGTGGAAGAACGCAGGCCCCAAGAAATCAAAGAAGATGATATCAAGAGGTCTGACAACGAAACGACTAAGAACGTTCTTAAGGTATGTTGGACTCCAGGCGTGAAGTTATGTACGTGCCTAACACCAGCCT
The DNA here is from genome assembly GCA_038093375.1 of Xerocomus brunneocitrinus. NCBI lineage: Eukaryota > Fungi > Basidiomycota > Agaricomycetes > Boletales > Boletaceae > Xerocomus > Xerocomus brunneocitrinus. The sequence continues at coordinate 34,796 of JBBPSB010000152.1, forward strand.
CAGATCAAAGAGATACTTGAAACCACTGGCCCAATCAATATTTTCAAATTCACAGTAAATCCAAACGACTTTGCGCAGTCTGTGGAAAATCTGTTCTATCTTTCGTTCATCATCCGTGACGGAGAATGTGCATTCGAGATCAACGATGATGGCGAGCCTGTCGTCAGTACGTCACAACAACGTTTCTTGACTGATTGCTGTCTGAGTGTATTACTAGTGCGTTGCGAGCAGCCGACCATGGAGGAAAGAAACGCAGGTGTCCACGCGCGACAGATCGTTATGGAATTCGACATGGCTACATGGCAGGTAGGTCGCTGAACTGCCAAAGGAACAACAGGTTAAATCCATGTTATCACCTAGCGCGCCATAGAAGTCTGGAACATCACTGAGTCAAAGATTCCCCAGCGACCCGCGGCGAGGACCAGGATTGGTGACAAATGGTATGGTTAGGAATGACACGCACTCGTTGAGCACGCGATCGCCTGCTAGATTGTGCAAAAACACGGCAGGCTACTATAGTGTACTGTAGAAGTAATCTCTAGTCATAGGTTCGTTACATATCCGCAGATCCTCGCTGCCATCAGGGGTGCAGTAATATGGACCCTTGCCAGTCCCTGATGGATGGTCACTCCTGCTTGTAAGAGACTAGCCAGTGATGCGTAGTGAGTGTCAGTTCATACCCGCCGGTAAGTTCTGGTCCTGCTCAAGAAGTCGCGAGAGCTGGGAAATGAAGCTTTGAAGATCCAATAAGTCGACGACGGAAGCCATCCGCGGCAGTCTCGATAATTGATTCAAACGAAGACGTCGCTGAGGTCCTGAGGGTGTGTCAGACTTCCACGCCCGTCGAACCTGTCATTATACTAGTGTTCGCTAGCCAATTGAACATGAGAATGTTTCGTGAATTTCGCCAATATCGATAATACTGATACACAGTGGGTACTAGATGCCTAATACAAATGATTGACAACTGTCAAATGAATGTGAGTAAGAACGACGATCGTGAGCCCGGGCCATGCGGTAAAAGATAGTGATAGAAAAGCGATGTTCTCCTGGAACATCTTGATAACCATAACCCGCCTCCCAGAGATGGTCGAAAGCTCGTCTAGCAGGATGTACGGGGCACGAAATGGAACTTCTTGACGCCATTGATGCCATAGATTCCATAGCCATGCTCCTGACTGTCAGAGTAAATATGTGCAAACCAGCCGATGCCCCCGCCAGGAGCGTTCTTAAGATCTGTGCAGTGGGTGTCAAGTAACTCATAATATTGCTGAGATCGGCCGGTCACTTGAAAGAAATATGTTGTTCGGATAGATGCAACGTACCTGCTCACTGCTGACGCTTGCGATTGCAGCCGGGGAATTGGGTTGAACACCTTGAGATGTGACGGAGGGCCAGCCGTTCTAGGGCGAATGGTCAAGAAAGGAAATAGGAACGATTCGCTGAAAAGGCCTACCTCGTCAAAGTACATCTTCTTTCCCCCACCGTGTTGGATAAACCAGTTCAAATCCGTCTCTACGAGCGGCCATGCATGCGCCCCACTGGTCGCAAGCGCCGAAAAGAAAGGAAGCATATGTATATTAATGTAATCGATCGCATCGAGGACGTCTTGGGCACCGCCGCGCTCCTGATAACCGTACGCGAGCTCGGAAACAGTGACGGGAATGTGTACGCCTGCCAGTTGAGCTTTGGCAGAGGTGACTTGCGAAGCGAGCTCAGAGTGAGAAAGGACGTTGTCGTATAAAGGTTCTGAACCAAGCTGTACTCCACGCGTGATAAATTTGGCTTTGAGATTGGAAGTGAGTGTGCTGACGAGGGAATCACGACGGGTCTTCCACTCGTCACCGCCGTCGAAGCCAAACTTTAAACAGTAAGCTGCGGAACGGATGCGGGAAAGCACAGGACACACCCATATCAATGCATGGACTCCAAGACCGTTGTTCCACGCGGCATCCACGACATCATCACTGCGCGACCGGGTCAGAAGCAATGTATATTTTGGTAAAATGAACGCACTAGAATCCAGGATTGTCGCACGCGCCGTAGAGACGAACATATCGGCCATGGAAGTTGTTTCGGATGTCAGCAAACGCTGCATTGAGCTGACTTGGAGTTTGGCCTTGGATACGTCAATTTCAAGCAAATGCAATATTACGGGGACCAACATGCAGTAACCTCGTAGCTGAATCCCATGAAGGCGTACTCGGTGTTCATAGGACACCACCAGCCATCCAACGAATCGGGGATCTTCGAAGGCATTTGAAAATTCAAAGATGGAAAACAGCCTGCGGAAGAAGAGGGCGACTTTGAAGGGTGATCAGTGCTCGGAGCCGTGGTGGTGGGGAAAGGACTGGAGGTCTTCGTAGGTGAAGTTGAAGATGAAACGGTACTGTGAGGTCTGACCCGGCAGCTTCGCGGAAGTGGCCATGCGAACAGAGCAGTCGAATAGATCAAGAGAAGAAAGCAGACGAGTGAGCGGGTCATACTGAAAGAAGGTGAAGGTGAATGAATGGAGGTGGGCTCAACGTGGACTTGTTGGCGTAAGTATAAGTACTACATAGTGCCTTTATTGTGGAGGCACAATGGTCTTTTGTTTGAGCTCGGCAAACGGAGATCTAAGCGATATTCAGGGGATGTCTGGAGCCAGGCCAAAACTCGGAGCAATACTTATTTCTAGTTGGAGTCGGTTGACCTGGTTGCGTCTCACTAACAAGAGCGCTGGACCATCCGATGACTAAGCAACTATACTCATTGTTCGCCGAACTCCAACGGTCACCAAAATCATAAGAGACCCGCGTCTAGTATGGCCTCTGCGATGACACGCTGTGCTAGTACCTTGGCGTATTTTCAGGGCATTGCCATCAAGCACTGCCGCCACCATTGGATTATAAATGGGACTCCACTTCGTAAGAAATGCGCAGTCCTCCCCTCTTCTCAACCTTTAAGCAAGCGTTATGTTTTTCAGATCTGCACTTTTCATCGCAGGCGCTGGTCTCGCCGTTGCTCAGTCGTTCGTCACCCACTACCCCCAGAATACCCTACCACTGATCTTTGGCTCCCTTTAGTCTCTCCAGTAATTGCTCTTCGGCCCTGCTTGCGGTTGCAACCTCCCCAGAGAGCACCTGTCTCGATCTTGTCCTCCTCGCGCCACTCTTGACATCAAACTCCTCCACCACGTCCGTCGTCCCGACCGTCAACAGTTGGTTGACAGGAGTGTGTAGCCAGGGCGCATGCAGCAACGCTACTCTCCAGGATGTTACTACTAACATCACCAATGGCTGCTCCAGCGACCTCGCTAGCTTTGGCATTACGAACACCAACAACGCTACGGCTGTTGTTGAGGCCATCTACCCCATTATTAGAGAAATCGCGTGCTTGAAGGAGTGGGTTTGCATCTCAAGTGCACTTCTTGCTACTAACTAATTATCGCGCAGTACTTTGGCAAACTCCCTTTGTGTAACTGAACTGCTTAACGATGTCCAATCCGCGACCACCACCCTCTCTATTACGAACATCATCAACTTGTTCACACAAGCGATGTTGGGAGAGAACATCACCCTTCCACAGAATGTCACCTGCTCCAACTGTTCAAAGGCCTCTTACACCATTGCCGCTCAGAATTTCCCTGAGCTCCAATCGAATCAGAGCGCCATCCAGGCCGAATGTGGCTCTTCTTTCACGGGTTCGTGTCCGATTAACTGTTTCCTCGAGGTTAAACTCACATACTTGAGTAGATGGACAGATCCCCTCCACCATTCAGGAGACTGCCTCCAACTCAACCTCGACAGGTGGAGCTATCTCTCTTTCCGTCAGCAGCTTCAATATTGGTCTAGCCATGCTGATCGCAGTCTCTACTTTTTCCATCTTTGTTTAAGTTTATGGGACTGCACGTAAGGTGGCATCGAAAATGACATTCGGACTATGTCACGGACTTGGCTTTATCCTCTTGATACTAATGAACATGCTTATATGTACGATCACTTGGACTTTGGTATTAGTTGTAGAACCATTACGTCAGCTATTACAGCCAATCTTATTTCTATTCCCTCCAAAACGACTCTTTGTTTCGCCCCAACTCTCCTCCATCAAGCAGAATAGTTGAGGTGTAGTCCTTTGCGCTCAGTAATGTCGGCGACGTCCACGCCGCGTTCCGCGCGGTTTGATCTTCCCCCCGCCCCATCGTACGCAAGCTCGACCGACACGGCGCTTGCGGAATGGACAAACAGAATAAAGGCGATGCAGCGCCAAGTCGACGCCGATGATGAGGCCGAGCAACGACGTTTGGAAGAAGAGATAACGAGAGCCAGGCTTGCAAGAACGAGGAGGAGCAGAACAGGTCAGAGTGGCGATTTCGGCTTGGGCAAACATGGAATCGATTTGTGTAGGTGATCTGGCCTACAACCGAGTGAAGAGCACCCGTCTTGACGGCCTGCTCCGTAGCTAAGCTCCAAGACTTGCCGCGCACCGTGGGCGCCGATCTGGGCGCATCGGCATCTGACAAGCCGTCGTCGACGGTCTCGTTTCCAAGACCTGCCAAAAAGGCGGTTTCAACCGGGGAGAAACCCTCACCCATGTCGCTTGCAGCATTTATGGGCGGGAACGCATCTGGTCCCCGACTCAGACGGCACGAGCCACAGTTGGACGCAGGCGCTGCATACGATGGACGTGTAAACCATGGTCCCGTACACCCGATATTCGGTCGTGGGGGTGTTGCAATGCCAGGAATGGTCGGACACGAGGCTGGCCCTACTTCGCCCTCGCCCTCGGCATCGACATCTGTGCCACAACCCGCTCCATCTAATTCCGCTATACAGCCAGTATCGTCCGAGGCGCCTCGTGCACGTACATTGAGCACATCGAATGTCGCTCGCAAGTATGCCGAGAAAATTGAGGAGCAAGCTTCCAGTCAATCCTCGTCTCCCAAACCATCTGGTCTCGGTATCCGTGAGCGTCGTCAGAGTACGCCCCGTGGGACCTTCTCAGAGCCCAAAGTTGCCCCCACTCCCCAATTTCCTTCTCATCCATTGCCTCAGAACCTTGGAGGGAGGGTTATCTCCCCAGCTAAAAGCTCAATCACGGAGTCGCGTCCCAAGACTCCTTCCGTTGCAGATATCTGTCCAAAGACCCCCATCACGTCGGAGGTTCGTCCTAAAACACCTACGGCTGACTCTTGGTCCAAGATGGCGCCAGCCATCGTCGAGGTGCGCTCGAAGATGCCTTCGACAGAATCCCACACAAAGACCTTCGCTGAAGAACCACGTGCCAAAACACCAGGTACAGATACCACGCGAGCCAAGACTCCCATTCAATCTAGCCCTACACGCGCTAGTTTTCCTGGTGCCCTTCCATGGCAGACGCCGCGACACCAACCATCCACACAGTTGCCGTCGACATCGATCATCCCTCCAAAACCGCTGGGGTCTCCATCGCCTGTGCGCGGCACACACGCCCCACAACCCCAGCGTGGTGTTTCCCCATTCCTGCGACCGCCGGCCAGCTCTTTGGGAAAGGACCCTACACCGAGCATTAGCAGACTACAGGGTCGTGGATTCGTTCAGAGCATCGTTCAAGCGAGTGATAAAATCAGAAGTGATTCTCAGGGAAGCCCATCCGCTGCTCCCAAGCATGTATTCCCTTCCTCATCCCCTGTCCCTAACCAGGGAGGGAGTGAGGTTAGGGAAAAGGGTACCAGACGAGCATCAGTGCTTGATCGATGGACGCCTGTGATGAATGCCAACGCCAACAGTGTACCGTCATCTCCGCTTGCGGCTACTAAAAGTGCTACCCCCACGCGATCACACACTCCTGCAAGTATGAAATCAGCACAGGGACAGGACGTTTCGGTGGTCAAGACGCATGACACGGGACGATCTGTGCGGAGCGTGGTCTCCCTTCCCGCGATACCAAAGACGCCGCACAAGAAAGAGGATGGGTTGCCCTCCCAAGACACTCAAGAGAAGCTCGGATCTTCGAGTACGATGATATCCTACATTAAACCTATCAAGACAGGTGACGATCCTGTCGTTCCCGACGTGGACGAAATGGGCGTCAAAGGACCGGAAGGTGTTCAAGCTGGAGGAGTGGGGACGGGGACGGGTGGAAGCAGTGTGGATCGCGGGGCTGTGCCTGGGACTCCGGGCAGGGCGAAGACGCCAAGGGCATCTGCATCACCATTGCCTGGCAAACCACTGAGTCATGTGCGTACTCTTTGGTGACACTGAGCTAAATCGATGGTTGACGGACGTCCCCCTTCCGTTTTCTTGGGTTTGGATGAACTTTGGCATATACCTCACGTCGATTAATGGTGTAATGCTGCCTCGTCGTTTTAATGGCATGTTCTTGCTGGTCGTTTGTCTCCTGTCCTTTGGGTGCTACGAGTAGCCTACAAAGGATAGGGCGAAGAAGCCACGTAAGGCGAGGTTTGAAGAGGGCGCGTCTGTCATCGCGACACCGTCCAATGGCTCCTTGGGCATGTGGACCAAAGACGCCATCCAGTCACCTAATCAGGCTGTGCCATCATCTACGGGAACCGCACCGGGCCTGCCAGACACGCCGAGTGCACCTGCCTCATTCGGCCCGGGGGACGCCCAGTCTAAAACGGAGGCCCGTGTCAAGGCGAGTCCATCGGGCACTGCAGGATGGGTCGCGGATCGGTGGACGGAGCCTATGCTGATCGGGGTCAAACCGACGCCGTCGTCTTCCGCGGCGACCAAAGCTACCACTGGTACCAAGCCAGTCGGCACCGGCATGGTCGGGCGTCGAGCCCTTCCTGGTCTCCCCAACCCCACTGTGGTCGCGGCAGTAGACAATAACGAGAAGGCGGTGGCCAAGGACAAGGAGCAACGCACCGTGTCGCCGTCGCCGTCGCGTCACACGCGGATCCCGAGCACGGGTAACAGAGCGCTGGTGATGGATGTTGCGCAGGCGCTGAGCGAGGCGGCGCAGCAGCACGGAAAAGAAAAAGAGAGAGAGGAGAAAGAAACAGTGGCGGCGCCTGCCGCTGCGCACGAGTTTTCGGGCGTGGGCCTCGGTGGTGCGGTGGGGGAGAAACGCAAGTCGAGCTATGAGCGGTATGCGGCTGT
>JBBPSB010000153.1:0-41795 GCA_038093375.1 Xerocomus brunneocitrinus
CAGGAGCGCACGTTACATTAGGGGGACTCTGCGTCGAACGGAGTTCCCGATTCAAAAATCCTTTTCAGCGGAAGTGAAGGAGACCCTGGCTACTCCTTCGTCTTCGTCGTCGTCTATCTCCATCAGGTTCGGGATAGGTTCTTCTTTCTGAACCTTCCGTACTTTCTTCGTTTCTGGGGGGAAGGTGGGGCAGGCCGTGCTGAGGTGGCCTCCTTTGCGGCATCGGAAGCAAAGTCCTTTCTCGATGCAACGCTTTCGTTCTTCGGGGGTGAGCTTCCCGATTTTCACGGCGTCCACGTCCATGGCGTTGGGGTCTTTGTTTCGAGAGGGGGGTACGTAGAGTCTGGTGGAGGTGGCGGGTTTCTTGGAGTCGTGGCGGGAGGCTACTTGCTTCGACCGGTCCCACTGGGATTGAAACCCTTCTGCCTTTTTGTACCATTCTGTGACGTTGGTAGGAATGGTGTCCATGCCGTAGATTCGGCGCATGAGGGCCGGGTTAAGTCCTTCGGCGAAAAGCCTGATAAGGACATTTTCGTCGGTGATGCCGCTTTGATGGACGGCTAACTTGAAGGCGGTGACGTATCCGAGGATGTCATTTCCTCGTTGGGTCAGGGATTGGAGCGTGGCTAACGCTTTTCCTTTTAGGTCGGTGGTTTGGAACGTGGCTTCGAGTAGAACTTTGAAGTCTTTGAACGTTCCGAAGGTTTTCTTGTCGAGGGCTTCGTCGACGAAGGAGGCGGCATAGTTGGCTGCCGATCCCTTTCTCATGAAAGAGAGGGCGAAGGCAATTTTCTTTTCCTCAGAGTCGTAGGTATCTTTGTTTATCAGTAGGTAAAGTCCTACAGAGGTGATCCATGGGTGGAAGTCGTCTTCCTTCCCGTCGAAGTTCTCAGGGAGACCCAGGCGAAGTTCTTTGCTTGCTGGAGTCGTCATTGGGTTCGCAGGTGGTGGTGTCGGTGGAGGGTTCTGGGGGACGGGGACAGGTGTTCTGGGTGACGGAGTGGGGTTTCGTGGGGTTCGTGGGACGTTGGGGTTCTGGTGGGGGTTATGCCACGGGGACGACAGGTCGAGGGTGGTAGGTGGAACTGCAACGAAGGCAGTCCTGGTCGAGAGAGCTTAGATCTTTTGTTACGCTTGGTCTCGGGTAGAGCGGCAAGCGTAGCCTCTGTGAGGGGTCGAAGGTTCAAGGACGTTCAAGGGGGTTTCCTCTTGGAACGTTCGGGAGATAGTCAAGGGGGTTTCCTTCTTGACAGGTTCAATGGTTCAAAGTTTTCAAGGGACGAGACACCCGTTCAAAGCACGGGTGTAAGCTTTCAAAGGGGACAAGGGACGAGAGAAGTTCAAGGGGCTAGATTCGTGTACAAGGTATCAAGTACAGAGGAGATCTAAGCTAAAGAGACAGGACATGTATCGAAGGTATATATACCGTCCTAATGGTTTAGGGCAGGCGTGAGAGATACGAGGTCGAGTCATAAGATGACAAGAAGAGAATGACTCATCGGGGGCCGATGAAGTCATGACTAAGATGAAACGACATATCGAAGCCGATGATGTCGCACAGAAAGTAAGCAGAGATGACAAAGGCAATAATGAGAAATCAGATGGAGGAAACGACTACCTAGACAAGTGAAGGCCGTAGGGCCAGAGACGTGGGATAGGATGGTAGTCGTAAATGAAAGAAACGGTGAGTCCGAAGAAAAAGAGTATGAAGGGAAACGAATCGTAACACGAAGCGGAGGACAGTCCCGACATTGGACCATCTGATCCATGAACGGCAGGCGCCGCAGGTATGACTCGTTTGGAGTCAAGGAATGACTCCGATGCTTATGAACATGATCGGGAACTACACCTGTCAGACCTGAAGGGAAAAGGCAAGGAAGTAGTTCAACAGAAGTACTCCAAGGGGAAAGGCAAGGCAAGGATGCCAACAGAGGAGTATGAGGAATATCAGGCATTACCTTATCGGGATCCCTCAAAGATGATTCGGACACAAGGAATACACAGTAGTCAGTACCCTATTGGGATAAAAGCTATACATTTACATTCCAGCAGCACGGCGCTTGGGAATCCCACTTCAGTCAGCCATGAAAAAACGGTTGGGGCCTGGTCCCAATGCAGGGCAAGCCTCAGGGTCCAGGTACTCACGAGATCCCGAACAATACAATGACGACTCCGACGACTCCGATGTCGCAAATATCCAGAAATCTCTGGCAGACCCCCGAATCTCAGAGGACCCGACAGATTATGAGGGTCCCAAACCCATTCCTGAAGACCCACCCAGGGGACGCCCTCGCGCCCATACGCCTCATCCCAAAATGGCAGTCCCGAGGACTCCGACCCGAGATCTTAGAGGTCAGGCTTGCAATGTTTGCTTCCCGAACGTCATATAACTGATACATTTTAGAAGAGCGAACAATGCAAGGAGATCACGGTACACCCGCTCCCGAACGCTGTTCACAGAGATCTCGTTGGGCACCACTCCCCCGTGATGTCGATGTTCCAGTCGGTGTCAGAAAGCGTAAGGTGTCGGGTCCCGATAGAGCGGGTCAAAGGCTTCGGCCCACAACTTAGCCAAGAGGTTCACACTTTGCCTTACATTTGTTAGCATAGGCATAGGAACATAAATTTCATCCAAATTTATATTATACATGCGGGCTGGGGAAACAGTATGCAACAACTATACTACAATGTCCAGCAAGCAGGATCAGAGAATCGACTCGAGGCAGCATTAGTCCGATGCTTCGGGCACCTCTACCCCTTCTATGTCATCCTCCGAAGATCCTACATCGGGAGTGTCAACCGACCCCAACCCGGAGGGTAAAATGGCCCCAACCAGAGTACCCATCTCGGTATCTCTGGGGGCACTGTCCCCAGTCGTCGGGGAGATCGGGCGATCCATTTGTCGACCAAGCACGTCTTGGGCTGAAGCAGCACTAGTGTTTTAAAGTCCAGTTGGCAACTGGTAGCGCAACTGGCAACTGGACTGGACCGCAACTGACTGCAACTGGACTGTAGTTGCGAGTTGCCTGATTTCTCAGGCAAAAGACTGCAGTTGCCAACTGGTTGCAACCGGTTGCAACCTATGTACAGCCACATTACCTACTTACCATAATTTTCCCTGATTTTCTAGCATTTGTTTTGATTTTATTAGACTATATTTCAGTTTGATGCTCTATACATGACATGTAGTTTTAAATAAATCATATCTAGCCTTCCTGTGGTCCGAATTACATGCCCAGGGGACGCATAGAAAGCCATTAGTCAGTAGAATATTTCATATCTATAGTCGGAAGCACGGTTCCCACGGGATAGGGGCCAAAAGACCGGTCTTTCAAAAACCGGTTGCAACTGGTTGCCACCAGTCCAGTTACCAGTTGCCTGAAATTTGAAGACTGATTGACCAGTCCAGTTGCCAGTTGCCTAAAATTTTAGGAAAAGACTGGACTGGACTGGACTTTTATTCACTAAGCAGCACGAGGAGTAGGGGAAGACGCCTGCATAGGCCCCCCTTGGTTTTCGGGGGTCGAGGGACGGCTCACCGACACCGCGTCTTGCTCAGGGGAGGTGGCGGGTGGTAGGGCATCGCCTGAAACCTTGGTGGGGGGATGGGACTGGGTCAGCCATCTGTTGGAAGGCAACGGCACCTTCCTGATGGTCGAATGGAAACCTAAGTGGTGTTTCTCGAATAGAATGGTGTCGAGCACGCACCTGCGACCACTCGGATCCGACTGCCCTCTCGAAGGTCTTCAAGGCCTGCTCGAGCGTGCTGACCCTTTCCAAGAGTGAGTCGAAGTCGGTCTTCGCTACAAAGTCCTCGGGGTGGAAAGGCAGCCTAGCGGCCAGGCCTGTCATTTCCCCGGTAGGGCTTGGGGTCGGCTTGGCAGTCGGTGGCCGCGCTGAGGGGATGATTGGACGGGATTGATGAGACGTGTCTTTAGAGATTACAACACCTGCAAATGCTGCATGAGAAATGAGTGGTTAGAAATTTCCGGCAGCAGAGTCAAGCACGTACCCATGCCCCTTGGCCCAGGGACGATGATTGTCTGCCTGGGATCGTCCAATGGGGACTCCTCTACCACTTTCTTCTTCTTTCTCTGGCGCCCCGCTTCATCGTGGTTGCTTGAGTCTTCATTCCCATCGGAGTCTCTCGATTCCGAAGCGCTGCTTGGACGTTTGATGGACGTGCGACGGTGAGCAGGACCTTCGGCATCGGGAATGTTTGGACCTGCAGCACACCTCTTTTTCTTCGCACTGTGCTCGCACTTCTGTTTATTTTGCTGGCACGGTTTGCATGCGAACCCTTCTTGTTTGTCGCATTTACGGTGAAAGCGCATACAATTGGCGCAGTCAGTCTTCTTGTTGCCGGGGGAGGTCGGATCGGGGTCAGACTCCTGAGACTTAGGCATGCTTTGCTTTGGACGAGAACGGCTGGGGCTCCTTTGCCTGCCCGAATGACGACCCTTGGGTCGGCCATGCGCAGGTTCAGGCTCCATAATCTGGATCTCGTTGTCTTCGTCGTCATTGTCTTCGACAACTTCCACAACTTGCGGCTCTGTTCGTCGCTTCTCTTGCCGCTGAGGTCTTTTGTCGATCGGGGGTGTCGAGTCCGAGATGTCCTTCTCCTTGCCCTTAGCTTTTTTGCTCTTCTTCAGAGCATTCTTCCTGCTTCCTGCCTCGGTGTCAACCTCCGTCTTGCGCTTCATAGTCGGTGCTGGTCTTTTCCCGGAGCTTTTAGTAGCAGGCCATGGTGGCTCCTCGCTCGGAGTGGGACTTGGACGGGGAGGTGGCGGGGGAATGTGGGTGGATGTGGGCGGTTGATTTGGGGCGGTTGGGGCATTCGGGACGGACGAGGGGGTGGGTTGGCTGGGGCCAGCAGGTGTTGGTATCAGGGGAACACTTGGGGTAGTCACGGGCGGTTGATTTGGGGCGGTTGAGGCATTCGGGATGGACAAGTGGGTGGGTTGGCTGGGGCCAGCAGGTGTCGGTAGATACGCACGCGTTGTGGGAGGCAGGGGAACACTTGGGGTAGTCGCGACTTGTGGGGCGGGTGGCACAGAACGGACGGGTGCCGTGTACTTCACCCATGGGTGATCGGGTGGGAGGGGGAGCCGGCCTTGTGCAAGAGCTTTGTAGTCGGGGTGCAAGGCATTGCCTAGAGTCTTCAATACAAAGTCCAAGGAGATAATCCACCGAGGAACTATGACTCCCTCGGTGGCACTACCCCAAATTATTTCCTATACGGTGTGTTAGTTGCAGACTATTCAAAGAACAAGATACTCGCGTAAACTTACCAACTGCCCTTGAATGAAAACCTTCGCCTCTAGATGACGACGTTCCTGCTCTTCAGGAGCCAACCCGTTACTTTCGACCGAGCGGATCTTGTGTAAGATAGCTTGAACCACTCGTTGAATTTTGCGAGCAGCACTGGTGGCATTTGCAGACATGTCGAAATGTGTGAAGGACGCGTGTTTGATGTGATGGTGGGGAAACGACTTGGGTGTACTAAGGTATGTTGATCGGACTTGTAAACTTTCTCCCAATGCCATATCCGGTAGTAGTTACCACACTCAGCCATTGTTTGCCGATTGGGTGATACTATGGTATCCGATTTTCCCACACTTTATGGTCCATCATCCAAAAGTATTTCATAAAGTGTCACTGCAAATTGATTACCCATCGACCATACCATTATGGAACGCTGCGTGGAATTTAGCACTCAAAGTGAGTACGGAACATGTCCTGTGTGCACTATGTCACTTATGTCTACTCTCAGAAGAAGTTTTCATTGTGCCTGCAAGAGACGACAGGATGTCCACCTCTCCTATCCCAGGTGACGGTCTCTCACTTGGAGACACGTTCTCATTATTTCCCGATGAATCCAATGATATGTAGGTTGATCGGAATCTAACTAATTGAACTAAAATGGACATCATCCTAGTCCTATCGGAGACACATTCTCTCTGGATACCCCCGACAATTCGGAGTCCCCTCTCGGAGATACATTTTCCCTCAATGATCCCGAAGACTCCGAGTTCCCTGTGGGGGACACGTTCTCCCTAGATACACCCGATGACTCACAGTTGAGTAGCGGGAATATCGTCTTGCTCAATGATGCCGATGACTCAGAGTTCCCCGTCGGGGACACATTCTCCCTGGGCACACCCGACGACACCGAGTTCCCTGTAGGGGACACATTCACCCTGGATACCCCCGATGATACTGAGCCCCCTCTCGGGGACACAATGGCGCTGAATGCCCTAGAGGACTCGGAGTTCCCTATCGGGGACACATTCTCCCTGGACACTCCTGACGACACTGAGTTCCCTGTAGGGGATACATTCACCCTGGATACCCCCAACGATACTGAGCCCCCTCTCGGGGACACATTCTCTCTGGGCACACCCGACGACACCGAGTTCCTTGTAGGGGACACATTCACCCTGGATACCCCCGACGATACAGAGTTCCCTCTCGGGGACACAATGGCGCTGAATGCCCTGGAGGACTTGGAGTTCCCTATCAGGGACACATTCACCCTGGACACACCCGACGACACCAAGTTCCCTGTAGGGGACACATTCACCCTAGATACCCCCAACGATACAGAGTTCCCTCTCAGGGACATCTTCTCGCTTAATCAACAGGCCGACTTCCAGTTGGATGACGCAGGTAAGTTTGTGGTTTTCTAAACTATCTCTTCAGTGCTCCATAACTTTGATAGTTTCAAGGATGCGATTCCGAGATCTCAGCCTGAGCTCGGATGAAGGCACAGTTCCCTTAGGGAATTTATTCTTACCCAATGATGACACCGATGTCACATCCAACCCGATCGAGGAATTGATCCACCAAGGTGCTAGGGATAATCGGAACACCCGAAATCAGAGCATACTCGATATCGGTGAGTGGGTATAATCTAAACAAGCAATATGACTTAGAGTAGGTATTCTCGGGCAGTCACTGAGAGCGGCAGAAGAGCCCGAGAAATCGTTCAACAAGCCGGGGTGGATGTAACAGGAGCGGATCCCATGGGTATGTGATTTTAGTGTGATTCTTACGATCCAGACACTCATGTTATGTAGTGTTCACATTATTGGGGCAATACATGGATGGGCATGGATGGCCTATGGAAGCAGTGCATTCCGATAGCGGTGGACAGGGCATTCAGGACGCCATTGCAGGGTCGTTTCAAAGGATGAATGAGTGGGCACAACATCATCGCTTGTTGCTGAGGTATGATATTATACTTCTCGAGCAGCTGGACACATCATACAAACGCATGGTGTAACTTTTTATATACAATTGATCGTTACGAATTATCAGTTTGCTCTATATCCATCTCGCCCCCGGTCTAACTCATGGCCTGAGTAATATGTCCTAACCCCCGGCTCAACTGATTGTATTGGGATCGCATCACCACCCCAATCATCGGCCCCCCCTGTCTTGACCCAGACCACTAGCCTATCTGATCACATCGTGGATCCAATCACCCACCGCGACCACCGGCCTATCTGATTATATCGGGATCCCGTCACCCACCCCGAACCACGGCCTACCCGATCATATCTGGATCCATACCCACACCCCAACCATCGGCCCAACTGATTACATCGGGATCCCATCACCCACCCCAACCATCGGCCCAACTGATTGGATCGGGATCCAGTCACTCATCCTGAACAATGGCCTACCCGATTAGATCGGGATCCCTGTACTTACCCCGATCATCGGCCGACATGCTTTATTCGGACAATCACCCCATGGATCACCCGATGGCCGACTTGATTATATCAATCACACTACACTACACAAACGATCGGCCCGATCGATTCCATCGGACTCATGTTCCCCCTCCGGCCAATCTGATTCCATCGGGTCATCAAGCACCATCCCACCTGACCAGCCACTCCGATACACTTAGGAGATTTACACGCTGGGCGTCCGATTCAATCGGGAGTGACTCACCACATGGGGTCGTCGAGTTGTATGTACTATATTGTGATATAGAGTCTTTTTGGCCTCTCCACTGGTGCCTCTTGTGATTGGCGCTAGCAACTAGTGACTACAACAAACTTCGAGGGGTGACCGGGGTGAGGAGTTAGGAGGAGTAAAAAGTGAGTGGTGATACATTGATGGCCTTCACCGCCCTCAAAATGTTGGGCTGGGTTAGGGTTGAGTACACAATATTGGAACAAGGAGCCTTGGGGGCCCGCCTCGTGAGCAATCTCAACCTTTTGTACTACTATCCAGAGATTTATGTATATGCAAGACATAATTGACATGACATGACACCACCATACACAGCCACCTAGTATCAACGCGAACCAGAAGCCAAAGAAACGGAAAAGAAATAGACATGATACATAATTGTCATGACCTAACAATCACAGATAAAGAAGAAAAAAAGTGGAAAAAAGTTCAATAACTTGTACAGTCAGTCGTCGAGACTGCGGTTGTATGATTGATGATACTATGATATGTACGGCATGCTAGGGAAATGATGAGGTATCCACAGGAATGATGCAAGCTACAAACAAGACCACGTCAAATCAATGTAGCAGGTGACAATATCAGCAATAACAGGATGCTCACCAATCGATAGTGAACACGACTTGTAGCTCAGCAGAAACAAGGAAACAGGAAAACAAAGAGGAAAAGGGAGTAACACTACAAAATGCCTGTGTCTTTGAGTGCATTATGTAGGATAGTCTCCTTTACAGCGGCGAATACTAGTCGGATGTTTGTCGTGTCCGTTGCTTGTGTTAGACTGAACACGGATATGAGTCAGGACGTGGGGAGACAAACATGAACGCACTGAGGGTAGACAGAGAGACGCGCGCGATTTGTTTGCATAAACCTCCAGAGAATGTATTTGGCTGCCTTGTTGATATCAGTACCGCCCGAATACTCTGGGAAATATTTTTCCAAGGGAACCTGACAAGGTGTGAAGACACGGGGTGCAGGTTTGGTATGTGACGGACCTTTGGAAGTTTGGTCTTGAATACGTCGACCTTGTTGAGGAAGAGAATAATGGAAGTTCTCAAAAACCATCTGGAATTTATGACGGATTCAAAGAGAACGAGGGACTCGACCATGCGATTCTACGAGGTGTATTTCAGCGACGTGATGCATGATAGGCCTGCAGACTTGCCTGCTTCTTTTCTTCCAAGAGGACCTGATCGTACTCGGACAAGGCCACACAAAAAACAATGCTCGTGACATCCTCGAAGCAGTGTATCCATTTTTTTCGCTCCGAGCGTTGTCCACCAACATCGAACATGTATATTCTATATAACATGAGAGGAGAGGAGAGGAGATAAGTATGTGACGAACTGAAGCTGGCCAATCGTAAATCTAGTTTCTGTGATGCCAGTCGACTTTAGACGGGCTCGTAAGACGTCTTCTGTAGTAGGGAGATATCCAGACGAGCCTATCCGTTTGACATTCAGAAAGAAACTGAGTGGCGATGGTGAGCACTTTACGTATATGATGGAATGAGGACTGACTAGACCACACTATCCATTAGATAAAATTCGCTGCTGCGCTCCATGAGTTGTGATATGATGGGATCTTGCCACAACTGGTAGATGGCATTGGCAATCTCTGAAGAAAATACGAAATCGGGAGATTGGTCGATGCGGTAGTCAAAGATGCGGTCGGTGTTGTTCTAGGGTAGCGGAGATGAGGTCCGCAGTGGAACAGTTATGAACTGAAACATACACGATTATTTGGGTCGGCACAGTCGAGGCCAAACTTGCTCATGGCGAGGATGATAGCTTGAGCGCTATCGAGGGTGTTACGGTAGATAGTGGGTCTGTAGTTCATGAGCTCTTTGTCTGTGAAACCGCCTTGGTGGATAATCTTCATCTGCTTCACGATGGTTGATTTCCCGGACTCGCCAGATCCTGCAGGGAGGGATGTGTGAGGAGGAGAAGTACCCAGGGAGAAGGACGGACGGACGGACCCAGGAGAAGTACTTTGCACTCCTTTCTGAGTCTCCTTGAATCCTCTTCCAACTGACGGTTGATTGCGTTGGATCGTGCCTTTGCGGCCCTGTCCTGGGAGGAGATGCAATTTCCCATGCTCACTGGGTGGATGGGGGCGACGGTAGGTCGTGCTGGAGACGAGCTGCGCGATGAGAAATGAGGGAACCACGTACTGTATAAGTACGTAGCATCCCTGGAGACATCCCGGCATCCACAACCGTCGGCAGGCGTACATACAAACTATCCGGAAGTGGACCTTTGGCGACATTGAGGTGCAGTTCCAAACTTCACTACCAACACTGATCCAACTCAACTCAAACTCAACTCAATCGCGGTATCAAATCCAACGTTTAAATTGGTCCAAGATGAGGAGTATTACATAAAACCATTTCTCATGGAGATTGATATGGCGCAGGCGGCCGCACCATTGACCGTGAACTGCTTCATGATTAGCAAGTTCATGTGCATCCCCCGTTTTCCTCCGACCTCGTCTTTTCACTCACTCTGGCAACTCGCAGCGACGTGGTGTGCTTTACTGCTATATATGTTTGGCGTGCCTTCCAGACAGGCAATAAGTACTGTACAAGTACGCGGAGCCGTAACTGTATCGTCTGTCACTCTGTGTTTTGCTAGGATTTCCACAGCCGGATGTTGCACATCGAGCAGCCTCAGCGTCCTTTCCATATCCTCAAGCACAAAGCCTTCCATCTCTTCAAGGAGCGCAAAGTCATCGTCCTCATCCTCTTGTGCGTCCGCTGGGCTTGGACTCGCAGCGCCTGGACTTGATCCCGGCGCTGGACTGGGGGGATCTTTGAGTAACAGTGAAGGAAGGGAAGCAAGAGGAATCGAAGGTGAGAGAGCGAGGCAATCGAAAGGGCAATACTGACGGGAAGTTAGATGAAAGCGAATCCTCTAGCATCATCCAGCGGAAGCCGACCAAAATTGTTGTTCAAAGTACAATATCGACTGTCGCGCTCCTTGCTGACGGACAGCACCTCATGAGCGGTGATAAGAACTGGAAGGTTCAATGTTAGCGAGTGGAAGATGGGGAAGAAGTGGGGACACCGACTGATATAGGGAGTGCTGTTCGCTGCATTGCGGTCTCACGAGATGGAAAGTGGATCATCGCTGGGACCGAAAGTGGCCAGGTGGTCATCTGGAATGCAACGAGCCGCCAAAAAGTGAACGAGATCGGCACGCGCGACAACAACAACAACAGCGCGCCCAAGGACGTCGCGCTCATTTCTGGCGAGGCTGAATGTGACCCGTATGTGTCTGCCCGTGTGCGTGTTTGGGTCTAACAGCACAACAGACTGGGCACAAAGATGCCGTTCTTGTTTGAGATCTTGTTGAACCAGCGCAACGGACTCTAATGTGGACAAGTGTGTGCATAATGACATCCGAGCGCAGGTTCGACTATATCCTGAGGGATCGTCATGCTGTGGGGGATAAGGGCAACATCTCCATTGCGAGGTACGCTGCGCATACACACTTGATGCATGCTCACACTGCATACAGACTCATCCACTCTGTGCACGTCATCAACAGCTGCAGTCCCATAGAGAGGTTGTAATGGTTGCACAGAGTAATTCGCCTGTGCCTGGTAGCCCGAGCCTGGAAACATGCTACCCGTCGGAACACCCAGCGACCCCACTTGTGGGCGTGGAGGTGATGCAGTGACAGTGGAAGTTTAATGTGCGTGGCTAAAAACTCGTCCCTGCGCATGTTCGTGTTCGTGCCTCCCTTTGCTGGCCTGGTACCCGTTCCCCGTTCCCTTCCTGCAAAGTTAAATTACCACTTGATTCGCCCCCACTTGATAGCTGCCAGATGAACCAGCCGGCGATACTGCACTGTATTCGCCAGCACCTATGTGTACCACATCATTCATGTTAGCTTTTGTTAATGTAGAGGTTATGAAGGTGTCATGATAAGAAGGGTACGAGCCGCATCCTGTGGTAAAAGATGGAACAACCAATACAAACGGAGAGCGTCAAGAGGTAGAGGTTGAAAAAAGTACAAGCACAGAAGACGATGAATCAAGAGTACAAGTTGACAAGGACGATGGGGAGGGCGAAGCACATGGGGGTAGAGACCCAGATACTGACGACAAGGGTTGAACCATTGCGTACCAAGATCGTGCAAAAATCAAAGAAAAACGTGAAAAAATGGTCGTCAGAACGAAGGTGAGAGGAGGGAAGAAACAGAAAAAACAGAGTAAGATGGGTTTATACGACCATGGGAAGAGCCCCAGACCCATCTACGGTGGATGCGACTACACGGCCACCACATTCAAAGCTAGAAGCCCAGAAGTCATGACAGTAAAGTTGCATACAACGAAAAAGTCAAGCGCCCAAGATCATCACTGCCACATGCCAGCACCATCTGTAGTGCCAAACCAACCAATATAGAACAGTGCCCTGACCGACGCACAAACGACGTGAGGGTAGAAAGGCTGGAAACGATGCATGATAAAAATGGAAACACACGAGGCAGAGCCGCCAAGAATGAATAACCAGACAGCACAAGTGAGTCCGATACTTAGCCCAAGGTCGAGGTCGCGTTGTCGAAATACGGCAAACACATCATTATGTAATTGACGTGAATTTTAATGAAAGGGGGATGGCAAGGAACGGGTGATTCTGGGGGTGTGACGAACAGACTCACCAGTGTCACTCACTGGCAATGGGCGGGCAGAGGAGGTGTTGGAGTTATTGACATGGAAGTGATGGAGAGTGCACCGAGTCATTAGCCTTTCCCCGATCAATTGACCATTCAATATCCAGAGCCTAACAGACCCACACCGGGACGAGAATAGTACGATTACAAAACCCAACCCCCCAAGTACATCAAGCACGGATCGCACATCAAAAGGTAACACATTTCCACCGACAAAGTTCTCCACTCGCATGACGTCCGCCCGCCGGTGTCCGACGTCGACTTTCAAAACGAGGTATTGGCGCACAGTGTTTCGCCTGTAGGGTCTTCCGGGCTGATTCTTGAGGTGCTCTCAACGTCTGCTGGTATAGATAGTCCCTAAATATTCGGTAGGCAACTTTGGATAGCTGTACAGCTGGCGAGTATACAATAAGCATCGTCTTCAAGATGATTGTTCTAGGCAAATAATGTGAGCTACAATAGGAGACAGTTACCAGACTGCGGGCGAAGCGAAAGCAAATGTCGTTGTTTTTGAATGAAGGATAGGAATGGCCTCTGCTTTTGAGACACCCGACGGCAATGAAGCAGAGACAATGTTAGAGATATAATCTTCGATGCTGGGAGGAGTGGGTGGAGAGGCTGACGACGCTGGTGAAGTCGAAGGGAAATAGGATGGTGAGGGAGTATCGGGGGGCGTAGGGAGAGTCATGTAGGCTGCCAAAGAGTTGGGGGGAGCGGGGATAACTGGCTTTGGGGGCGGATAATGCTGCCCATATGGCGGTGAAGGAGAAGTCATCGTTGACGACGCTGCAAATAAATCTGTAGTGGGTGGCAGCATCGACATCTTTGTCGAGGGGAGGATATACACAGGGTAGGGAACTGAGTCAACGAAGTCTTTTCGGACCATCTTCTCGAACTCGCGGAGGGTGACCGGGTCGACATTGAGTTCCCACTCGAGGTACTGGCACATCTCCCGCTCCAACTGATTGATCTCCCACAGCTGGAACATGCCTTGGGCAACGATGGACCACGATTTGTTGGGGTAAGTGCTGTCGCAGATGACCTTGGACGCGAGCATGAAGGCCGATATGAAGAGACGATAGCCAGACAATCCCCGAGCGGTCGGGAACCGCGCCTTGAGTCGCTGTAGGAGAACAAGTGCTCCGAACGTGACTGAGGGATGGAGCTTGGTCGTGTGGAGTGCATAGGCTATGAAATAAGGTAGTTTGATCGTCGAATTGGATGACAATGGGGGGTACTTGGGGCATACAAAGAGATGGGTGATGAACCTTGCACATAGCTTGGACGTCTGCTCGTGGCCGTAAAATGGGTCCCGACAGCTGGAGGGCTGGGCAGGTGGGGGCTTTATGGAGGGTGCCTAGGGGTCTTGGTGAGGAAGATATCGGACAAGGGTATGGCATACTCACTGGCCGAAATGGATGTGAGGCGTTGTGGGAGGACCTGAATGGCAAAGGATGACTAGGATGACTAGCGGTGACCATAGGACAAAAGGTGGCGCTGGGTGGTTGTGGGCTGGGGGAAGGCTAATCGTTCGGAAGCACTGGTTGAGAGAAATGAGTGAGTATATAAGCCCGCCAAGTCCCTGCACACTGGTGTTGCCTGCAGGGAACCTTGAGGCAGGTGTCCAGGCCATTGCCAGGAGGGGCCGGAAACCATGGGTCAAGCAGCTTCAAGCTTCAAGCTTCAAGGCCAGAATTGCAGGGGGTTTTCAGCGCGTCTTGGCGAGAACGGGAAGTACTGCACCATCTAGCGTTGCCAAAGTGTTGCCGCAAGGGTGTCCATCCTTCATAAAGCTTCATAATTGCCTTTTTCATCATCCGATTCGAGCGCGACCGTCTAAGGTGGCACCTCGGTTACTAAGTATATACACCTTCTTTTCCTGATGGTCCGTCGCATCCGTCTATCCGGTTTACACCGGATTCGTCATCATTCTTTCGTTTCATCCATATTCGCCATCGTGGTTTAAATGTTTACCTCCGACTTCTGCTGGTGCTCCTGAGGTGTGTCTCCTCGCCATGCCCTCTCTCCCTCTCCCTCCCACCTCGCGGCTAAGGCCACGCCCTCCGATGGCGTAGCGGCAGCGACGAAGCAGCAGCATCGGTGCAGCCTCCTGCCCATACTCACCAGGGTGGTCCTCATTCCTCCCCTCGCCCTAGCGGCAGCGCGCCACTGCCTGCCTGCCCTCTGCTACATGCTGGCTCCCTCTCCCTCATCCTCGCTCACCACGTGGCAGTGAGGTCTCGCCCTCACCCTCCCTCCCTTGGACCAGTGTTGAGCCATGCCGGGCTGCACTGGCCACTCAGCAGGTAGTATAGCCCACCATGACTCCCACCACTGGCGTACCCTGCATTGTCCTCGCGCACGTGTGGTCTGTTGCCGTGTTGTGACTCGTCTGCGCTGCCTGGGTCAGTCCTTCAAGCTTCATCATTCACGGCATCCTTGACCTCATCCAGTGACTGCGCCTCACCCTATCGACCTGTTCCGCACCCGCCTCCGTGCTATCCACCGCATCGGGTGGCTCTGGGGGCGCGTCTGGTCTGCAATGAAATGGATATATATGGTCATAGTACTATGCCGCTGATCTGAGTCTGAAATGGACTTATGGGACTTACCTTATACGGTATGTACTTCTCAAAACGTGATTTGGGGACCCAGAGGATCCAAGAACCCACGGGACAAAGAACGTCGGCCGGCCTTGCAAGAATGGTGAACCGCCTCGAGCTGGCACTAGGGACTTAGTGTCGCACTCAAGAATACCTCCAGAACGCCAGGAGCATCACATGCTAAGGATAACACTACAGGTGAGCACCTCACACGCTCTTGGAACAATGTTAACTCACTGTACATTCCCGTGCGCCTCAGAATCGGCAGATCCGATAACCAGCCATCCAAGATCTGCTCACAATACTCCAGTGCCGTGAAGCAGGCGCAGAACCCCCCACAAGCCCACACGCTCGCCCCGCCCTTATGTCGTGTCGCCATCACCTCGTCCTCATATGAAACGAGGCGACAGGCCTGCACACTCAACGGACTGGGAGGGGTGGTGGGTGCATGATGGCATGCAATGGGGCGCGAACATGTGGGGACCACGCGAAGGGGGCAGGAACAGACACGAGGACACCCAAACGGGTGGTGTTGGGGCACAAACGGGTGGGGGTGGTGTTAAGTGGTCAGTACATGACAAGTAGCTACCATCATTTGTGATCAGTATTGTGACCAGTCACTGCGGATACGGAAAAATAAACCACGCCAATCATCATTTGTCCCCGCCGAACAGGTCCCTCAGGCTAATGGTTGGAAATATACCGAAATCTACTCATCAGCAGGAGAAACATCAAGTCTATGTACTTTTCTGATCCAATCCCTGCCAACATGCTCCATTCTATGCCGCTCTGATGTATCAAGAAGGAGGTCTTGAGGCTCTCGAGCATAATGAAGATCTGCAAGTTCTCCACCATGTCCCATGACTTTATTGGCCGTCTCGTAGAGCTTGTTCGTTTCATTATAAGAGAGAAACTTGCGCTGGAGAGCTTGGGCGAAATGTCGATGGAGGTGAAGACCGAAGGGAACATTGAGTTCCCGGACAAACCAAGTTCGAAGAGAGGCTGAGAGCTTGCCGCTGTCCCAGACCTTTCCATGTGACACGAAGATGTATGTCATATAAAGATTTTTGATCTCTTCCTTGTCTTCGGTGATGGTTTGAGTGCTTGTAAAAGCAAGTGTCTCGGCGGGTCGAACTATACGCAGTAGTTTTGTGATGATAGTCGAAAGAGTGCATGGGATAACCCGAAGAATATATTTGTATTCTCCTGTAAGAGCCGTGGTCTTGTTGTAGCTGCTGTGCGTAATTAGGGTGTCGAGACTTTTGGATAAAAAGAGATGTCGAGAGCTAGTAGGAGAGTTTGCATGCTGCCAGGTGGTTACTTCTGTTCCTCTTCCAGGGAGGGAGAGCAGGTGCATTAAGGTCAGCGTTTCGGACCAAACCTCACTAATAGCGAGAAGCCAATCATTGAGGCGTTTGATATCCCAGATGATCTCATCTTCCTGTCGTATACAAAGCTGGCCGCGCTCGCAAAGCTGGTGAAGGAAATAAGCGGCTGGATGATCCTCTGAGGCTACGTCTGCATTGAAAGTAAATAAACCGAAACCAGGAGTTTTCAAGTCATTTGTTTCGGAGGTTTGGGTTGGAAGGTCAAAGGATCCTTGGGGGAATTTGATCCCAAACAGGATATCATTCTCCACTTTGCTATTCAAAGCCGAAAGGCAGTGGTGTACCCGATCCACATACTCCGAGATATTGACGGTGTGGTTTTGAACAGCTAGCCTGGTCCCGTCCCCATTCCACATGAAAGTTTGACTAGACGGCGCACGTCGGGCCAAGCGGCTCATCGCTTTCAAACACCCACGCACAAAAGCAAGGGGGGAAATATGTTCTTCCGATCCCCATCGTGTAACAATGAGTCTTACGTACCTGAGGTGGCTCAAGTTAGTCTTTGACAAGGCTAAAGTCGAAAACTCACTCCATAAATTGCTCATACACCCCACTGCTCTCATCTTCATGGCCTCTATTTGTCTCCTGAACTTGTCGATGTCTTTCCTGTATGGCCTCCATGAGGGTCAAGCGAATGCCAAATTGAATCCGGGCATAATAGATGGTGATTTCCTTCGGGTTGGCGAACCCACCATGAACTTGAGTGGAACGAAGTATGGCATATATGGTACAGGGATTGCGGAATATGTTGTCAAATAAGTAGAAGGCATTCGTTGGCATATATAAACTGCGCAGTGCCGCGCCAATGAGGGAAACAAGTTTCCCAGCTCCCACCACGGATGTCGAGGCGAGAACCTCTAAAAGAGCTTGAAAGCAGTTGAGTTGTTGGCTAGTTATGCCAATATGCAGTCCTTCTTTGGAAGGAACAGGAAACGTAGAGGCTCCGACAGCATACTTGTTACTCTTGATGCAGCGTAAGACAAAGCATAAAAGTCGTACTTCCTCCAGCGCATAGGATTTGATTGTGGCAGTTCTGATTGGACGATTAAAGCGGTCAACCATTGTGTGTTGTCCTCTAATACGGTCACCATTCCTGAGTATCAGCTTATTGACAGAAATCATATACTCACGGTTTTGGTGCCACCAAAAGTTCACGAAATTGATTAGGAAGAGCTGAAATAGTATCGCATAGGGTTTCAAAGCGGTCCAGGACGGCCAACTTGAGGTCTTGAAAACCCTGTTCCTCTTTGCAAGGGAGTTTGATTAGTTTCTGACGTCTCATCCTGCTTGACTGGCACCCTATCAATCTGTTTGGCGGTTCTTAAAAGCCATTAGCAAGTCAGGCAAGAACAAAACAAGAGAACTACACACTTTCCAGCCTGACGATTGGAGGCCTGACGATCGCGCCCAGGAACCTTGGTCATATCAATGTTGAATGTGAAACACATGTAGAGTTCTGTGTTGACTAATGCTGAGCTAGCCGTAGGTTTTTCAAGAGCATCGCGTTCCCGATCCGGAAGAACAAAGGGATAGCTAGAAGAGTCATGCGACTCTGATGTTTGTGTGGGCTGAAGGGGTAACTGAGAAGATGCAGAGTCGCAGACAGTCAAGGAATGTTCGAAGTCACCAGTCTCATCGGAGTCAGAGCTATCAGAGATAGAGTACAAGGTTCGTTGCTTGGATAATGTCGGAATGAGGACACAATCAAGAACTTGGCGGGTTCTGATACGTTTCGATGCGGGATTTGATCTACCATCACCAGCTCTGGATCGCTTGGATGACAGCTTTGACCCATTGTCGTCCTCAGACTGTGCAGACAGTGGTTCAAATGGGGTTTCAGCAGCCTCAGTGAATTCGTCTGCAAGCCACAATGTAACCTTAGAGTGACAAACAAGCATTCGTATAACACACCGTGTTCGAATGCCATCATGTCCAGGCTCTCTGTGGCTATACTTTCCATCTCTTCCTGAAAGTCAGCCTCTGTAGACAATGGTTTGAATGCGGTCTCAGCGACCTTGGCGAATTCATCTGGAAGCCACAATATAACCTTAGAGCAACAAGCAAGTTTTTCATATAACTTACCTCGTTCAAACACCAGCATGTCTGAGTCCTCTGCAGCTATTCCTTCCGTCTCTTCCTGAAATGTGACCTCTGCGGACAACAATTCAAATGAGCTCTCCACAACTTTGGCAAATTTATCTACAGCCGCAACGTAATCCTAGAGCAGCGAACAAGCATCATATGACTTACTTTGTTCTAACTCTATCACATCTGGGTCTTCTGCAGCCATTCGTTCCATCTCTTCCTGTAATTCAGCCTCCGCCAAATAGTCCTTCTCTAGTTCCCCATCATCTTCAAAGTCTGCACGGGATTTGATGGAGTCAGAAGGCCCTAAGAGTTTTCCTAAGAACCTTTGCAGGTCAGCTAGCACTGAGCTCCCAAGGCCACAGGCTTCGTCTGAAACTCTACAAAAAAACGCATCTAGTCTACGAAGAGATGCTGAGAACAGGAAATAGACGTACATATGTATATCAGGTTGTGCTGGGTCATATATGATTGCACAGACTTGAAACTGGCATCCCTGTTCCACAGATGCCATCGAAACAGCCTTGAGTGTGCCTTCCAGACAAGTCAACGCCCAGCTACATGAAGGAGACACATGTCAATCATTCTAAAGGATGAAGGTAAGCACTCACGGAGAGATTCGCTCCTCCATAGATGTCATTTCCTGGCAGACTTAGAGGAAACTAGTGGCTGTCGTATTTTGACTTATGTCAGACTAAACCAATGTGCACCTAAGCGAATGCTAAGCTTTCGCACCCGACAAAGTATCCATACTCTGCTTACTACCTTTTCCCTCTATGAGATGCCAACTATCCTGGCAGAGTGCTATCCCTGCTTGTGACAATAGCATGGACACTAGCTATCATATATCTGAATTTGACAATCTCCTGTAGGGATCAGAAGTGAGTAAGACAGAATCATGCTGTGCATACAAGCCGTACCGGTAGGATGACCAATGCCCATGATGTGTGAGCAAGTACACTAGCAAACACGTTGCATGCTAGCACAAGACAAAGACACTTGTTATTTGTATGTGTCAACAGATAATGCAATTGTAAATCTAAAGATTAAGAATCTGGGACGATACCCATCAAGTTAGATCGAGGGGGTACAGCGTGACCTTACATAAGCAACCATAATGTAGTACTCTTCGACCTTAATAGGTAGCAGCTGCATATATTTTTATACCTGGAATGAAATGTAGATAGGGATTTGTGTACCACTAAATGTTCATTTTATCTTAGAAAATGAGCCCCTCTAAGATATTAAGATGTTCAATATCTCCATGTCATGATCTTCCAAATAAGGAAGGTTAGTGTGTGACTTTGTCACAGCTATATCGGTGGTCGCTCCATAGATTTTTTTGGTAATAGTAGGTACCCAGTTGCCAGCATGATTCTCCCAAAACACTTATGCCATGCTATGCCTATCTAGGAACAGAAGGGCTGCACAGAAAGACAGGGGACTGTTAAAAGCGATTAGAAACCATTGGGTAGTACAAACGAAGCAATAGATGACAAAACTAAGCTAAGAACCTTGTCAGAGAAAAAAAAAGGAAATGCGTGTTGATTGGACAGGGACAGAGGCTCAGATCCTGATATCCATGACACGATCCACTTCTCCAACAGTCTCCAGTGCTGTGGTGTTCGGTGTCGTCACAGCGTGCTCGAAATCAAGCACGGGCAATTCGAACTCATCTCCCGGTGGAACCAAGTGACCACCTGGTGGCAGTGGGTGTGCAACCAAATTGTCCACCCTCCACAAGGTCCCAATCGCCCCATTGAACCCGGCAAATTGCATCCTGGCCGCGAGGAGGAGTACCTCACCTGGAGTCGACCCGTCACCCACTGCCGTATGGCACACAGAGAGGAATGCAAACTTGGAGTTGGTGTAGCGCTCCTGAATGATGTAGTGCACGACACCATGGTGGCTTGGATAACCTTGCTCTGTTCATGGTGCATTGGTGCACCAGCAGAGATCTGCAAAGACATCAAAATGGCGCATGGCATGGAAAACAGTCTGATACCGGCTCCTTCATAAGCAGAATTTGCTCAATTTCGACATCACGAACGACGTGTGCGGCCATCAGCGGATTGTCTCCAGTAATTATGATACACTAGGCCGCAGCTTAGCACGATGACCACGCCAACAAATAAATAATGTCACGATGCGATGCGTCTGCCAACATTTTGAGTGTCTCGACTTCTGTAGATAATGGAAAACGAGGAGTCCAGAAAACGCAAGGCCACTTTTGATTTCCTCTCGGTGAAGCTTGATTTTACAAAAAGTTCTCAGACCAAGGAAGAGCATGTCAAGGTGAGCTACCTTGTCAATGGCCATCTGGCAAATCCAACTCCATTGTACCAAGGGCAGGCACACAACTACCCCGGCTCATACACCATTTGAAGGTCTCGTGGTACATGTGCAAGTATCTGCTTGATCGTCTTGGGGGCCACTTTGACGGCCACAAGTGCCTTTCCCAAAAGAAGCGCGGACACAGTGGACGCATTTGAGTGCAGAAGAGAATGGGAAATGGCGGGGGATGCAAATTCTCAGGAGTCTTGCCCGCGGCCGGGTTTAGAATATATATACTATGTCACCTAAGGTCAAACCTCAGTGCGAAATTTGTCAGCCCCAAAGTTTCCAGAGTCGTTTTTTTTTTTCCATGGGGTCGCCAATGATCGTACCATCATCCAAGCGAATGAGTGCGTGCACCGCTGCGAGACACAGCTGAGTTTATTTAACTTCAGCGAGCTTCAACAACTTGTCCGAGTCGCTAATAATCAATGCCAACTGAGTGATACCAACGAAGACATGCAACCTTACTCGATAGCCATACCCTCGAAAACTAGATTCTCGGCAGTGATTGTGCCCGTCTTACCAAACCAACATACGTTGACCCTTCGAGCACTAGGAATGCGGAATGGTTCTGTGGAGAAAATGGCCATTTAGAGTGAGTAGACTAACCCATTGTTAGATGGTTCGACATACCGAACGAAAGCTCCATCGGTAACTTGGGTGGTATACACTAGTCACGATCAAAACACACCCAATCAATAACTTGAGATTTTGAAGTCTCTCTGACCGGACTAGGAAGAAACATAGATGTGATACGAGGTCAACGACAAGAAAGAAGAAACACTTACAAATGGACCTAGCGAGAGAAGAGAAGAGAGAGTACGACCTCCGTTGGGTCCTGCCAGATGGGACACTTGCGGGCAGTGGAGGCTCGACGTGGTGAGGCGACGGCACATAAGGGTTTGTTTCACGAGTACAAGCATGGGCACAAGGCACGTTAGATCCAAAAATCCGTCCATGAAGTTGAACATGCGTGAGGGGTTGTGATCGGAATTATGCGTTCCCGGATCGTGTCGATTGTCAACAGGCCTGGGTGCGTCATTCATTACAGTGTTAGTAACGGTCGACAACATGCCAAAATTTAGGCAGATTGGTCATGCGCAGGGGTCGGGGCGACACAAAGGCACCGATGCATTCTGTAACATTGGAAATCGGGGACTTTCTGAAGGCGGCAGAGGTTCAGAAATTGTACAGAGATCAAACAGTAATTGTGTGGTTTCGTTCGGTAGGTTATCGAGCAGAGCACGGCAATAGCGAGCGAGGTTTGATTCCACCTGACGGTATTGACCCAACATCAATCAATTGCCGTGGAACGATGGACTGGAGACAACACTCACGGAGGACCCGTACAAGGAAGCAGTCAGTTACCTGAGAGAAGTCCCATTGTCTCTGCCGTTTTAAAATTGCCACCGCTGGCACCAATATCTTCTATGACAACCCGCAGGTAATTCTCGTGCCTCCCCCACCGCTTCGCAAGGTACGCAGCTTGCTCAAAGAATCCCGCCTGGCGACATACACGAATCGCTGTGTCGAGATCAAACGGTAGTTCGCAGCTCGCTCCTTCCCCGGGAACTGCTTTGCCACCGAACACCAGAGTCCCAACGATCCTGCCCTCACTGCAAACAAATGCGTCCACTTTGGCGACGTCACCGACCTTGGCAGAAGCAGTGTTGTATGTTCTGCATTCGCGAGTCCATTGGTATGCAACTCTTGCAAATAATGCATCAAAAGTGGTCTCAGGATAGTGGTGAGGAACTGTGTGGATGTGAGTATATGCAGGGCAAACTCGTGAGCAAGGGCTGAGGAGAGGAGCCATACCTTGCAACGACATAACTTCCCCGGATGCCACCAATCGTCTGCAAACACACTTTCATCGCACCCTCGTAGTCACCCTACTTGTAAAAATAATCTTCATGATGCCGGTGTAAGTCTGTCGCGTCCGGGTTTGCATAAGCCATTAGAAGTGGATGGGTGGGTGTCGTGGACCAAGGGCGAGCCACATGGCCTCTACGAATGCTAGGGGGCGAGCCACACGCTAGCATCCGGGGGGAAATGACATTCGGTGGTGCCATTCCCGAACACCGGAGGGCGCAACTTGTCCTCCCGAATGGGACTACATTAATGCAGTCGCTCACAAAGGAGCCTGAGAATTTGGGCAGATTGGTCATGCGCAGGGGTCGGGGCGAGCCGGTGGCGAGCCGAGAAGCTCCCAAGGGGTTGCCGGTCGGAGTGAGAATGTCGCCCAAAAATGGTAGTGTACACTTTACTACACTTAGTATGTACAGACCTTGATTATACGACCATGCTCCTTCGGTCCTGCCGTTTTGCCGAGTCGGAGTCGGAAATCGAATATAGGACCAATCGACCCCTGCGCATGACGGTGCTACCAAAATTTAGTACGTGCCTAAAATACAGACCGAGAACTTCCTCAGTGTTCAAACGTTCAACTTTCTGGATTCTAAACGACAATTCAACAGTCGACCAAGCCCATGTTTGCATTCATCCGAGAATGGGCTTCGTCCAACGACGCACGGTGCTGGAGTTGCTGACGCGGTAGCCGACGCGACGCTCGCACACAGGATGTTTGCTTTTGACTATAGATTATTGCCTGGCAGTTACAATTAGCGGCAAAGACCACAAGTACTATTCTGTGGATGGTTATCCATCGATTGTGGACACTCCCTTGTGATATAAAGGCGGGACGTCAATGATATCGTGTTGGTAATAGGAACCAACATGCCCCTCGAAATTCTGCTTGATTGCTTCGGCGACGCTAAACATGAAGAGCTGGACAAGGCGGTGAACAAGAAGTTCAGCGCTTTTTCTGGGCCGCAAATGTTGGGGCTTCAGGATATCCTTCTCAGCTACTACGTGGTTGATACTTCGAACGGAGAGCTAGACTCCAAGTTTGCAATGGCGATAGCGGCGCAAACACTGATCGACACCTATGGGGAATTGTGGGACATGCTCTCGTCAGCTTGGGAGTGTAAATCGTACAGCGAGATTCGAAACCTTGGTACGTGTTCACTGGCATCTGTGTCCATTGTCAACTAATTATTCGTTGATTGTTTCGCCAGCCATTCTCGCAGCACCAGGATCGGTGCAAAACTCATCGGAACCAGCTGCCAGAAGTTAGTGCTCACCGTCTATCTAACACCGCAATCGAGTTAATATTGCTAGATGTACATCAAATCCTGTCGATGTCCTTCAAGGGAGAATATCACGGGGCCGCTGTGGACGGTCTCTACGAGTATTTGACACACAATGAAAAGTCCTTCCGGGAACAAAAGTATTACGCCAAGTTCTGTTCCATCGTCCAGAGCTCAGGCACAGGCAAATCAAGGATGCTAACCGAGGTAGTTGCTCGCCTTTCGCGACCATGTATGCGCCGCTAAATCCATCCTCAGTTAGGATGTCATAACAATTTACATGAACCTGCGCAACAGAGACGACCAACTGAGTTTCCCTCCCTGAGACCAGGTCCCATCGGAGATCTTGGTCAATTTTCCCACTAATGAAAAAGTATACATGGCGTACTGTTATGCTTTCTTCATCGCTCTGTTTAATATGGTAGAGGAATATCTCTTGACGAGTCACGCTACCCACAGCTTTACATAATTTCCTTGTCAAAACGTCCTCACCCTCTGCAAGGACACTTCCCTTGGTTCCTGAGTCGTCTCCGGCATTTTTATGCCAGGGCCACAGAAACCACAGGGTCACTTCCATGTCCTACAGATGACTGCGCTGTCCTCCGCGCCATTCTCAACTCGACCCCTTCTCCACCAGACCACCAGACCCCGTCAGTGTACGCAAGTGGGTGGGCGGACCTGGGTCTGCGATCATCAAATCTCACGCGAGCGGTGCTTCCATGTGGAGGTCTTCCTATGTTCAGTCCGACAACTTTGAAGAGGTGATCGCAGAAGAGTCAGATTGCCAAGGGATCATCGTTTTCGACGGTGGCACGATTGATTTGAGTGCTTGCTCTGTAAAGCTGTCGACCCCGAGGGAATTCAAGGAGATTGCGCCTGCAGAATGTAATGTGTTCCAGGATCCATGTAAACCCTCTTTGACGCGTCGCCCTGATAGGTCGGCTTCAGGGCTCTGTCTTTGTCACACAAAGAGCCCATATGTTCATCAAAGGTACATTTTGGTTATCTTATGGCCGTCGTCTGATCACTTTCTGCAACAGCTAAACTTGCCAATTCGCAATATGAATCACCTGATATCGTCCAATCAATGAAAGAGAACTTATGAAAGCCTCTGAGGTTCCGCGATGCTAACGACCCGCAATATATCAAATCCAGTACTGTTTGTGACAAGGACCCTCAATACAATATTCACTCGGGCCAGCTCAGATTGGCGGGGTCAGTGACCTCTTATTTGAATGCTCACTCCTGACCTTTGAACTTTGTAGAGAGGACGTTGCAGGATTCTCTGATTCAGCTGAGGCAATTTCAGATGCATTTGAGAAGCAGCGGCAAGCAGCAACGAGGTTGCAGATTCAAATCAAGGTGAGATTGTCTCTGGCGCTGCGATCATTTGATCATATTATATAGCATGCTTTCCTGGTTGGTGGTTATGCAGCCAGCGATTTCTTGTATCGCCATCTCCAACAGCATTCGATATTCTGGGATGTGCATTTATGCAGACCTTCAAGTCACACGTACGTCTTGTCTCAGTAAAATTGAGTTGCACTCATCGCTTGTTAGTAATAAGGCCGTCGCAGATGGCGCTGTGTTGCGCTACCAAACACGTTCCACCTGATATTGACAAAGGTCTGCACTGGTTGTCCATTCATGAACACACTTCACTTACTTGGTAATAGGGGATTCAAGTTTCAGAGCAACAAGAATTTCGCCAGTCATTTCTTAGGACCTGGTATTCGCGGTTGGAGTTGACTGAATAGTAAAGAAATCCATCCTGGTATACAAGGACGATCTTCCTGATCCGCGTTGGGTGGACGAGGAAATCGGTAATGTCTTGTCTCGGAACTTCCTCGCCCTTCGCTAACAGTTGTCTCATATACAGCATCCTTCACCCCGATGTGCAGTGTAATTGACGCCTCCGTAATTCCCCGCTCTCCACGCACGCAGCAAGCTCCTGTAAGGAGCGATTATCATCGTTTGGATTTGCAGATGGTCCAGTCAGCGCTGGGACGAGGATGGCGGGAGCAGCAATCGGCGCAGAGACAGGAGCAGGGACAGGAGCGGGAATCAGTGCAGCGACGGCCCGTAAGGCAGGCGCAGGGATAGGGGTAGGTTCAGGCAGAGCGGGAGGGACGACGGCGGCAGGTGATCGAAGTTTCTTGCGCGGAGTGGCGTCTTCGTCGTCAGATGGGTCGGGCAGGAATACAGGCTCAGACTCGTAGCGAGGGCTGGGCTTTCCGAGATGGGATCGTGATCCGCGCTGATGAACAAGCTGAAACAAGGTAAACTCACCCCTCGATCAACATAGCCATGGATACGCACCAGTGTCTTTCCCTTTCGACTCTGGCGCAAGACGCGCCTTCTCCTTCCCTAATCCTCCTGGAACCATCGTCGTCTTCGCCGTTCGTGTCACACCTTTTCCGCGCGACTTGTCGCAACGGCTCTTCTGCTTCGCGCAGGGATCGCAAGTTTTCCCAAGTACGCCCATGCAGGAACGTTTGGCCTTGGCGCACGATTCGCAGGGTGGGGAGTGGCTTACCTTGCCTGGGCCGACCACTGGAGCCTCGACAACCTCGGCATCATCGTCGCCGTCGCTTTCGTCCTCTGATGGGACGGGAGTTCGCTATCAAACAAATGGTCAAGTCACCGCGGGCACAAACGAGTAGGCCACATACCTTACGTTTCCGAACTGTCATCCGGGCGTCAGGCCTTGCAACCAACGGCTTAGGGACCGATGGCTGACCAGAGTCGCCAGTCGTTCCCGTGGTATCGCTGGGCATTTCCGACGAAGGGGGCGCACTGGTCGGCTCCAACAACCCCGTGGGTTCGAGGAGCTTACCGCGTTGTTCTTTTTCCGCGGCCCACTTCTTGGTGAACGGGTCAACCTCGTGCATCTTGCTTATGACTCGCCCGTCGAGACGTGTGTCCAAGCGATTCTCCTTCGCCTTCTCCAAAGCGGCAACGAGACATTCCTGAGCACTTCTCTAAGTTTCCTGGCCACATCGGAAAGGTCATGCCACGTACCACAGCTGTGTTCCAACGTTCCACCCAATCATCCTGATCTTCCTGTAAATGTTCCTGGTCGTCAGGACACACCGCACCCACAAGGAGGAGATTGTCGGTTGCAGCTCTCACTTCCTTTTCAGAAAGGACCTTCGGATCGTCGGCAGGAAGGGGGTGATCATATGCGAGGATGTCGGCAAGGCTGAACATGATTGAGGAGAAAGGGTAGAGGTTGCGTGGTGGTGGAGATGGTGAGAGATGAAGCCCAGTGAAAAATGGATGTTGTCAGGTCAACCAGGATAGTGGGCAGATGTCCGGAGATCGACTACGATATTGTGTAGCGTATGCAGCCTCCCAGCCGTGTGGGCAAGTGTATGCAAATGTACGCAAATAACTACCCATTGCTTGGCTGCTATACTTTGGTAGCTCATATCCCTTGACATGCCGCCTCGAATGTACAAGTACATGCTTTCAATATATACCCAATTCCACTCCTCTAGAGTGACACCATCGACATGCCAGACAGGCGAGAATACTGGTGTGTGTGTCGCAAGTTCTGCAAAGGACGACGAACGCTCTTGGGATCAGAAAGGACGTGGCACCGGCATCTTCAACAGGCTGGAGAAGATGAGAGGGAAGGGATCCGGTCTGCTCATCTATCTGAGCAATTTCGCACCCAGGTGGAAGCTGCTGTAGCAGAAACATCAAGCAATCCAGCTAGAAGATCCAGGCAGGATGACGATCAAGTCGAAGGCATGGCGAGACCATCGAACCGTCGGCGCACAGACGATGCCCAGGTATGTTCTTTCACTTATTTTCCATGTGCTACGTGCTTAGGATGTTAGGACTCTCGCCATCATGATCAACGACCTTCTGCTGGCTTCGGTCACGCAAACGAGGATATGATGGATACAGGGAGCGCTTCACGCAGTGTTGGCCGTGAGTCTGATGCGATGAATCGAGAATATTTTCCCTGGGGCAACGATGACTGGGGCAACGATGACTGGGGCGACGATGACTGGGGCGGCGGACCCGACGATGGCTCCGGAAATGCCAATCGTTCAGATGAGCAGGCAGAGCAATCAGGCAGAGAACATCCAGATGGACAAGGTCACGATCAGCCAAACCAAGGGCACAATCAGGATCCTCGCCCTGAGCAAAACGCGCTCCGGGAACTTGACCTATCCGAGCTGGCAGAAAATGCACATATTCCTTCGTTAATACGTGACATGCGCTTCATTCGCAGTCTACATGATGCAAAGTTGGATGATGGGGTTGGCCTATCTGGAGAGTCACTCAACCGTCTTCGAAACCCTCCCCAAACGGTACCCGAGATCAGTGACCCTATGGAAGAACTTGTGCTTACGATTCTCCTCGCGCTCGAACATTCTTCACAAGACACCTACGAGAAGATCCGCTGTGCAATCAAAAAGTGTATCCGTCCTGGGCCCAGACATATCTCAAGGGTGCGAAATAAGGAGGAAAGCATCGCATCAAGTCTGAAGGACTTAGCCTCTCTGACGAGCCAGACGCAAAACGACAAAAGACCTCCATCCCTACTACAGAAAGCTTCCTTGATGACGAACACACTTCTACCGACCACAACAATTTCCTTATCAGTTCTGACAACATATCAGACACTAGCTCTTCCACTCCCTCAACTTCATCTTTTGATATGAGTCTGGATCCATTATCTAACGACGCATCACCTGAACTACTCGGGATGGAGACAGCCGACCAAGCAAATCGGGCACTTTCTTCCACCACGCATACCCAACTGGCGGCTTTCCCTATCATAAAAAATCCTTTTTTAGTATTGTCTCTTTCGTTTTACTAAATAACATTTGTGTCGCACTTTATACAGGGCCGGGTTTATGAACAAAACGAAGAAAACATTGACCGCTACGCCAACCGCCCCAGTCGCTACCCCCACTGCGGCAGTGACCATCTCTATGCCCGTGTCCGCACCGATGGTTGTCCCCTCTGTATCGACTGTACCAACAGCCCCAATTGCCAGCCCCACTCTGCCATTGGCCACCTCGTCTACCTCTGATGCGGCTGCGCTGACGGCCCCAGTCACTACCCCCACTGCGGCGGTGACCATCTTTATGTCCGCCACCACAGCAACAGCCCCAGTTCCCATTCCCTCCGTGTCGACTGTACCAATGGCCCCAATCGCCAACCACGCTGCAGCAGTGACGATCTCTATGCCCACCACCACACCAATGGCCCAGGTCACGCCTGCTATGCCTGTGGCTACCATCACCGTTGAAGGCAGCTCAGATACTCAAGTCGCTGGGTCCACTCAGCGCACAGTGACGATCACAAAGTGGAAGCCACGAAAAATGAGAACAGGACGGTAAGGGCCTCTACTGTAATAAACGCAGCAATACTCCCAACCATCGTGATAGTACACTATGTGCATATCGTTGGCTCAAGCATACCAATCCTACTGGAGATGGCAACAAGTTTAGTGCGTACTGGAAAGGTCTTGATCAGTCTCGGAAAAGGGTACGAGAAAATATTCTTCAAGTACATTAGAGTTACTAACTACCTGGTACCAAATTATCACCAATACGAGGACGAATGTGCCAATTTGGTACGTGCTCTGTGGGCTTTTGGAATCACACTGATACTACTCTACTATGGACTTAGACTGAAACAGGGAAATGGGTCGGATTCACTGCAAACGTGCTCGAGTTACTCGCAAATGGGACGGTCTACTAAGGAGTTGTCTGGGTATAGAGTCGAGATGGGAGTAGATGAGAAGAGAGTGGAGTAGCCGAAGAGAGAACAGAGTAGACGGAGTGTAAGAGGTAGTAGGAATGAATAGATGCGAGTGTGTACCAAGAATGGATATGAGGATATCTCCTACATGCGCTCAAAATGTGGGTATATATTACACGAGGGTGATACATGTGAGTAGCACTAGATCGATGGTGGTCTTGTGGTGATCGATTGGAGTCTGCGAGGGCGGTCTACTCTTGCTACATGGGGGTACAAGCACCTCCTACCATCACCTACTATTCCTGCCATTCGTGTATCTCCCTCTACTCCATCGATCAGCGGCGATCTCCATCGACCTGACAACATCCATTTTTCACTGGGGATGAAGAAAGAGTGACGAGGAAAATTCCCCGAAGTCCCATTTTATGCGCATATGCTCCGCATGTCTATTCAAGGTCAGTGAACCCACAAGTCATGTGACTGACTGGGGACCGTCAGTTATCGGGGCCGTTTCCGCAGTCATATATGTAGTTGGATGGGGACCTTGCACTGGTAGGCCACATTCGTCGAGGCCGTTTTTTTACATTCTTCGTGTTGAGTATGTTGCCGGGTTACCTTATTTAGATAGCGTCCCGGATTTGAACCGAGGTCTAATCTGGGCGCGGCCGCTGCCATAACCTAACCTAATTTGTATAACCGTCCGCTTGTTATACAACTGTCAACTGTCAGGGATCCCGAGAATCCGGACGAGGTGATGCGAGGCCCGCCCTCGCATATCACACCACACCGGCGATAGCATTCCGGGCCGGCTAGTAGCGCTCCGCGCTTGCACCTACTCGCTCCCCCCTGCCTTAGTCGCACACTTAGGGCGTGAACCAATGCTGATGTATTTGGTCTCAGCCGCATTCGTTGGCATGTCCCACTACAGGTTTTGTCGTTCCTCTGCTTTAGGTCCTCCGTCTGACAAACGCACCCTCCAGAGCCTTGTATTCGCATTGACGTTTTCCTGTATCATCCTCGGACACGCGCAAGGAGGTAGACAGTTCCCACATTCCTTCCGTGGCTCTTTGTATCTTGGCTCCTCCTTCTTATCCTCGCCCGACTCTCCCTTGGTGTCTATCTCAAACTACACTGTACGAAAAGGCCATCAGACCGTACACTGTCCGCGTATATGGCATTCTTAGACGCATTTGGCCGATACTGGGACGGGTGCAGGGATTGTTTGGTGTCATCGTGCTGAGGGATTCTGTGGCGAATTCGGCGCAGGGCAGTGTGCAGCACATTACAACATAGTAAGAGGATGTTCGGCTGCTCTCAGTGTAGCTCATTCTTCGCTAGGGAAGCGCATTTATCAGCTACGGGATAATTATAGCCATTTTGCTCGTCGCCGGCAAAAATAGGATACGTCAGGGCGGAAGGAGTCCCGGGTGGTGGGATTTGTGGGTGATCGTGGTTTGGGTTAGTTTGCGAATTCTAGTGTGGCTATAAGCTGACTTATGTGTCCTAATCTACCAGGGTATTGTAAATACGTTCACGGAGCATCATGGGGGTCCGTGAAAGACATCCAACATACGTATGTAATTCCTCTTATTTTATCTCGTAGGCCGTTCTCATGTGATGTACGTTTATTGGGAGTGGTGTGGTAGGGCAGGTAGTACATTGGGCATCTACCTCTCCCTCAATAATCAAGTATGTCGCTGTCCAGTTTTTTTTCCCGCACCTTCCCACTGAACAGGCATTAGAGAAACATCAACCGGGTTTGGTGTGCGCGATCCTAGATCAGTTTCGCCTTTTTGGAGTCATAACGTTGTCTGTCATAACAGTATCATATTGACCGGTTGGGCCATGTCAGATCATGCGCAGGCGCTCAAAGTGAGCCTCTTTCGATTAGCTAGTTTCTTGTGGTTGGGTGATCTATTCCAGGCACACGCAATGTTTGGATACATGCTCATGTTTGTCAGACTCACACGGATCATTGACATTTGTTTCTTATTAGCGACCAGTTCGCCCACGGGATCACTGGGTGATAATGAGAGCGAGTATACACTTGCGCCAGGGATCAATCATGGCGATACAATATCAAAAGCAAAGGCAGCGCCTCCCTTCCGCCATTTGCTGCCATTTGTGCGTGTGCCACCTATGGTTATTTTGTATCTTTTGTCTGACGGCTAGAGTGTAGCTGCTCGTTGCGTCAGGGTGAGTCCTTCCTATTGACGTTCCTCGTTTCCCGCGTTGTTGAGATCCTTGGTAGATTCTTATTCATGTTTGCCACGGACGAGCAGCCCAACGCCGTCCGTGATGCGGGGATAGACCATGTCACTTATGTTCTTTGGATGTATAGGTATGTTGTCCGCACCCATGCCCATCTGACTGTCTGTATGCCCACCATCATAAATTTCGGCGTTCTTGTTACTATGCCTCTACACGCTTTATCTTGTGAACCCGTTCGCGGCCTCAGGGAGGAACACCAATACGTCAACGCACAGCCGGGAGGCCGTTTTCTCTGTGCCAAAAAACGGTGCCAGAGGAGGAAGCTGTCCCATATGTGGCGGGTGAAGATGAGGAGTGAGTGATGTATAGAGCGCGTGCTACTCAAGAGGTTGGTTCGTTTTATCACGATCTCCTTTGGAGATTTACTATGATCGTACCTCGTGTCCAACGAGGGATGTTGTAGGGTCTTAACTGTGAGCTACCTTGCTGATGTCAATGCGAGTCTGATCAGTGTACGACGCACAAAGTTTTGCGCTGATTAGATAGCAGCTGCTAAGATACTAAACACTTTAGCAAGATGTATGGTATGCTGGGTATTATGATATGCTACGGGAGAAATGTGTATGGACAGCTAAGAATCAAGTGCTCCCACCTCCCCAGCAGAATGGCCCACGAAGACCGTTCACCGGCACTCCTAGTCTTCTTGAGAGTCATCCTCCTCCTGTTGAAAGCATCGAAGGTAGATATTGTGGTTCCAATTGTTCTTATTCTTCATCCAGGTGTCCATTCCGCGGTCTGTGTACAGAACAAGAGATGCACGGCTACCTGTGTAGTCCAAGTTGAAATGGCTCACATCACATGAACGGAACACCACAAAATCTCCCTGCCTCAGGTCCAGGACAAGACCTGGCTCTACTAGGGCCAGGGATCCGCCCTGAAAATGTCCAATTGGCATGACCAAGCAAAAATGAAAGTCGCCGTTATCCCGATGTACCCTTGTACGTGCATTAATATTGAACACCAGCGACGTAAATGGGTGGGTAGGACAGGACGCATTCTCAGGGAGTACAGAGACAATTTTGGCAATCGCCTCGTATTCCGCAGGTAAATAAAGCTTGAGCTGCAGATATCAATCAGTATAGAAGGGCGCTGTGCAGACATTACACTTACAGTTTGACGTATCCATTCAAATACCTCACTGAAGACTTTCATGAAACGAAGATACATGGATTCATGTTCGGAAGTTTCTTTCGACATGAATGGGATGAACTGAGAATGATTTGTGTGTGTGTAGCCCACACGGTCTAAGCACCACGGGTGAACATCGCTGGGTGCACCCTCCCCCTGGTGATGAGATATGCGTCACACTAACAGCCGCAACCAACTCAATATGAATAGCATACTCACCGATATCCCGTACTTGTGGTACCATGACCAATGCATGGCACGAAAATCATGCTCTGAATGTCCAGGTTGGTCTGATGCAGAGTCTTGGGTGGTTGGCGAGAAGGTTGGACATATCAAAGCGAGGAATTCATGCAGAGAGTCTCTGAGATGTGAAGGCATAGAACTTGAGATGAAAGCTAGAAGGCTTCCATCGCTACATCTGAGGTCAATATCCTTTCTGCATAAGCAGGTAAGCATTTCATGGTGATCAAATATATCGGAATACACACCCATCAAGCGCCAACATTGGCACCCGAATATACTTGCTGCTAGAATGCTTAATGCCCCCGTGATACAAGCTGACTATCTAGACCCCCGTCAGAGTTAGCTCCGACTCAAAGTATAATCAATCATACGTGCCTTGTCCTTGAAATCCTTCAAGTCAGCTACCGTAGGAGCCCTCTTTGCAAACTCTCTTTCTTGCTGAGTCCATTCTTCTCGTTGGTTTGGTTCCCGCGGGGCAGGAAAAGACACATTTGACTGGTGAGTACGATCAAACAACGTATGGATAGTTACTCGAGAGGAAAGACTCGTTCCATTCTGGAAGGTCATAGGTGTCTGTGGTTCTGTGAACGTCAGCCTCTGAAGTGATAGCTTTTCTGAGGCATTCGAAAAACATGGTTTCCATAACTCAGCATCACGCTTCACAAGGCTAAACGAACTTGATCAAGCTGTTAGCTACAGCGATGGTTGTAAAACCAGTAAAACTCACTTGAATTTGAACCCGTCAAAAAAGGCATCGGAATTTTCCAGGTCGCTGCTCATGAATTTGGGAGGCAAATCCTCAGTGGGAAAAAGGTCCGCCATGGATACGGACCATGCTTCCATCATGGAAGCGATGCTTGGGACAATTTTAGAGGCAATGATCTGGCGAGTTGGCTCATCTGGCCGTAATATAAGGTTAGTTAATTTCATAGAACAAACTTAAGATCTGCGCACCTTTTGGTGGCGTACGTAACATACTGCCAAGCTCTAAGGGGAGATTCCGCAGCATCTGCCCTATTGGTTTCCGTAATTCCAAACCTGCGATGAGAACCAGCAGATAAAGGCTGCCCCCACCTGCAACCCTGGCAAACTTGGAGCCT
Organism: Xerocomus brunneocitrinus; assembly: GCA_038093375.1. Taxonomy (NCBI): domain Eukaryota; kingdom Fungi; phylum Basidiomycota; class Agaricomycetes; order Boletales; family Boletaceae; genus Xerocomus; species Xerocomus brunneocitrinus. Next base: position 34,691 of record JBBPSB010000153.1, read on the forward strand.
ACAGAATGCCATTCTGAAAAGGTTCTAAATCCCACACTGCAAGCATCTCCTAGCTCCTTTTCAAAAATGCTTTCGAGAGTTTGCTTGCTAGCGGCTTGAGTCCTAATACTGAAAACAGATAATGAAATGAAATAAAGACATAAAGACAGCAGAGCGACTTACATCTGGCACCGCAGGGTTAGCTGTATACAGCGGATCATAAAGGCAAATTCTACGCAGATGGTCCTTTGCTGTAGATTACGACACTTCTCCACAATGGAGCAGAGATGTGAGGGAATATCGCTAGTTGCCGTGCCACCATCTAGATCTCGACATTGCTCCGCAATGGACCTGAGAGAATGCACATCAACAGATGAAGCAACAAAGGACCGGGAGATTTCTTGAGTCCAAGGCACAGCTGTCAGCTCTGCAGAGCCCAGTAACCCAATTAGCCCATTGAGGTCTTCACGCGTCTGGAAACGTGGGGTTGAAATCCATGTCATGGCTTGGGTTTTCTGTCTGCTTTTCTTGGGTTTCTCAGGGGGTAGCGCTCCGCACGTTGGACACCGATTGGCCACACGGACAGGTTCCTTGCCCTTCTCGTATGGCTTCGCTTTCGGCCGCCCTGATCTTCTCAGGACAACAGTAGCAGCAGGGGTAGAGAGACTTGATTCCTCATCTGGCAGCCCAGGAGATGATAAAGGCAAACGAGAATCCTCAGGGGATAGCGGCACAACAGCCAATGGGATACCAACTTGATCTGGTGAGGGGGCCAGAGACATTGACTGAGGCAGTTGTGCCTCAAGGGGTCCGACAGCACAATGACCGGAAGAACTTGTTAACAAAGAGGAAGGAATGCAAGCTGGGAGGGGGGCCGAGAGGCTTGCCGGTGTCGGGTAGCCAGATAAAGAAGGGGATGAAAAAGGAGAGGCTAACAAGGCAGGAGTAAGCGTACTAGCCAAAGGATTCTGACCAGAACAAATCACCTTGAAGGCTATTTCTAAGGCAATAGCAAACTTCAACGAGCGAATCCGGTAGCATATCCGTGCTGTTCAACAGCTGGAGCAGGTCGGCACCTGCGTTCGGGTGTAAGGCCTGCAGAACCTGAACAATATCTGAGCCCATGGCGCTGGTGAACCGGCATGAAGCAAGCGCTAGCCGAGAGTAAATAGCCTAAACCAACCCTTTCATAAAGCAAGAGCTCAGGAAATCTCCGATGGCCTAATTACTCTCCTCCGTGAAGTTCATTCATGACGGTGGCTCATGGGGAGGAGCAGGTAGTATACATGCTGTACAGATGGTATGTATGTACACAGGAGTGAGGATGTGGGCAAAAGCCCCGGAGGGCTTTCCGGCCTGACGCACTGTGGAGGCGAGGAACTGCGAGGGTGGGGTGGTCACCGAGTAGCCGAGTAGGTCACCAATGAGCCCCGAATGTGATGCAGCGGACACACAGCGACACAATTTTCATTGCGACCTGCGAGAAGGAGCGGCGGGGGTGCCAAAAGAAAGAGCGGGCGAGGCGATGAAAACTGAAAGCCTGAGAGAGGACGCGGCAGCTTGGACTGCCATCAATGAGTCCAACCCGGTAGTGAATAGGTCGTGCGCCATACCAAGGGGTCGTTCTGGGTCCTGCCTGCGTTTGAACTCATGCGGTTGGCCGAGGGCCATCGGAAACAGCGGCTCAGGCGACTTTGATCTTCAGGGGGCTAGGAAGAGAGCTAAGTCAGCACCCCAGTGCTAGCTGTCAGTTGGAAAGGGCACATACCTTGTGATTGCGCTGGCCTTTCTTCAAAGCAACGGCGAAGTCAGTCTCACGGTCGACAGTCGATCACGCGGAATTACCTTATATATCCATCTCGTTGCCAACCTTTGCAGCAAAACGGATATATATAGAAACAGCGGTCATAATAGAGTAGCATGATGATGCGGTTACTCTGCTTGCCGCCGTCAAAAAAGAGCTTGCACCGGGGGTTCACCGGCACCGAGGACAGTTCTGTTGAGTAGCAAAGATCAGTAGTGACGCAACCACGTACTTGTATACCTCCCTGTTAGCTCACCTTTTTCTCATGCCATGGTCGCTGTGTGTAGATAGATCGTCAGTGTTGAGCGACGGCGCAAGAGTGAGCCAAGCGATCATTGTCATCCCCGCTACAGTGCATAGGCAGGGAATCTATATGCTTGGCCTTCAACGCATGTTCAAAATTGAAGCATTGGTGTGTCCACCCAGACAGATGATCGTCGGGAAGGCTCGTGTACTGCTTCGTGTAAATCGGAATCTACAACCACAGAATGGGTGAATTATACAAAGCTGGGTTTGCACCCAGAGTCATCCATTCTAGGCGGCCGCATTTCCTTCACGTTTCGTCTGGAATCCAGTAAGCGAGAGTGCATTGAAATCAAACATGTGTTTCACCATGACCATCACTATCCATGGTGGAGTACGTGATAGTTACTGCCTCAAATTCTTCAACGGCCATGTTTAGCAGTGTTCTGCCAGTCAGTAAACATTCACAATGGTTACCAAACGTTCATGGGTGAACTTTCCCATGAACACGAGTGAACTGAACGCGTCCAGTGCCAGAAGTCCAAGCTGGAATTTGTTATATAATCAAAGCCCATTGGCTGACAGAGTAGCGGTACTCGTGCAAATTGAGAGGACAATGTATAACGACAACGGTCTGACAATGCGATCAGCTACCCCGCCAGTATATCTTCTACATGCGAGTGATCTACGTCGTCAATACCCTCTGCATCCAGATCAAGAAGCTGATATAACTCAAGATCATCATCTAAGCACCGGACGGCCGTTTTGTAGAACAACCCAAGCCAAGACTCGGCATGCGGTTCAGAATAATCCGCCTTCCCGCTAGACATTGAAGCGGCTTGCTTGGTTGGGTATCCAGGGTGTTCCGTGAAGTGATCCCACCACCACCCTTGATTTGAACACTTCTTGCCCGAAGCTCGACTGGCCATCGCTTGGACGATTTTTGCAGCGGTTGTGGTAGTGGCGCGGGTGGTATGGCTTTCGGCAAAACTGCATGATTCTAGTTCGTTTCTTATTAGTAAATACGCACGTTGCAGCGAGGCAATGCCAGTGGGTTGAGGGGATGGTTAAAACAGCACGATAATGATAATAATAATGATTGCCACGCATTAGTAACGAGTGACACCAGGTGACAACGCTACAATCTATTACAGGGAGAAGGACCATGACCGACTTTCCCACAATTTCCGGTCGGTGACTGTGACTTCTGTTCACTGACCGGCAGAACACTGGGCTGCTCCATATGACTCTAATTTAGTAAACTTCTGGGCCTGGATCATTCAAAGTGACCCTTACATTGAATTCCACTCTCGTAAGTGAGCAAGCCTGGATCCTATTGGTTGATTCCTTTTTTGACTACCCTAGAATGGATGGAGGGTCGACAGGTGGGGCGAGTGGACTCGCCGGGGTGAGACCGAGGCACTGCCCTTCTCCCTTTCCCTTCCGTGCAACTTGTCCCCCATACCCCTGTGCCCACGACCTACCCAAGCTCTGGCATGGGCAACTGCATCTTCTCCCGAGTCACGGCCGAAATGGCACAATCCAACGCAATTGACCGTCTGTTGGAAGAGGATTCAAGGAGACTCAGAAAGGAATGCAAGGTACTTCTCCTAGGTCTGTCACTCCTCCCTTCTCCTCAGGCGCCTCTTCTCCTCACACACTGCCACACATCCCTCCATGTAGGAGCCGGAGAGTCTGGGAAATCGACCATCCTGAAGCAAATGAAGCTCATCCACCAAGGTGGTTTCATGGACGAAGAACTTATCAGTTACAGACCCACCATTTACCGCAACACCCTCGACAGTGCTCAAGCTATCATCCTCGCAATGCGCAAGTTTAGTCTTGACTGCATCGAACCACATAACCGTGTATGTCCCAACTCACAACATATTGGTCCGCTTTGACCTCGTTCCCGCTATCCCAGACCAATGCCGACCGCATCTTTGACTACCGCATGGACCAATCTCCAAATTCTATCCTTTCTTCAGAGATCGCCGAGGCCATCAGCCAGCTGTGGAAAGATCCCATCATTCCCCAACTCATGGACCACAGCAGCGAGTTCTATTTAACGGACAGTGCCGTCTAGTCAGTGTTCATTCCATCATATATGCCGAGTACTTCACCATCCTCCCTCAGTTTCTTTTTGAATGTCAGCAGGATAGGCTCGCCTGGATATATCCCAAATGCAGACGACGTCTTAAGAGCCCGTCTCAAGTCTACTGGCATCGTTGGGACTAGCTTTACGATGGGCCAGCTTCAGTTCGTCACATCCTCTTTCCCTCTCATGTCATCTCACGTTTTGCAGAATCCATATGTTTGATGTTGGTGGACAACGCTCCGAAAGAAAAAAAATAGATACATTGTTTTGAGAGCGTGACCAGCATTATCTTCTGTACAGCACTTTCCGAATACGACCAGGTTCTCTTGGAAGAAAAGAGTCAGGTGAGTCCGCCTGCCCATCGTATATCCCGCTACTGAAATACGTCTCATGGAGTCATATGGTCGAGTCCTTGATTCTCTTCGAATCCGTCATAAATTCCAGATGGTTCTTGAGAACATCCATTATTCTCTTCCTCAACAAGATCGACGTATTCAAGACCAAACTTCCAAAGGTCTGTTGCACATTGAACTCGCTCCATGTTCTCATACCCTGTCAGGTTCCCTTGGGAAAGTATTTCCCAGAGTACTCGGGCGGTGCTGACATCAACAAGGCCGCCAAATACATTCTCTGGAGGTTCATGCAAACAAATTGCGCGCGTCTCTCTGTCTACCCTCAGTGCGTTCCTGTTCATCTCCTCTCATCCTGACTCATACCTGTTTAGTCTCACCCAAGCAACAGACACGACAAACATACGCCTGGTATTCGCAGCGGTAAAGGAGACGATCCTACAAAATGCACTCAAAGACTCGGGGATTTTGTAACACCCTTTTTTTCTTGCTCTGTTTCCTTGTTTCTGCTGAGCCACAAGTCATGTTTGCTATCTATTGGTGAGTATCCCGTTGTTGCTGATCACCTGTCGCTGACATGGTCTCATTTGTAGTTATCTGTAGATCTTTGTCATCTCCCCAGCATGCTGTACATACATATCATATCATCAACCTATTGCTTACATGCTGCCTCAATATACCCACAGTCTCGATGACAAGCTATCGAACTTTTTATTGCTTATTTTCTTTACCCGCAATTGTTGGGTCATGACAATTATGTGAGATCTCAATGTCTTTTCCGTTACCTTTCCTTCCGGATCTCGTTGATACTCATCGATTTTTTTCATCACCTGGCTGCGTTTATGGTGGCGCTCTGCTGTGCCGTGTCATGTTCATTATGTCTCACATATAAATCATACAATCTGCTTTTCTAGAACGTGCGTACAAAAAGGTGACACCCGATGTAGTGATGGCGCACTGCTCACGAGGCTAGTGCCCGAGGCTCGTTCCAATGATCTCGACCCTAACACAGCTGACATCCCAAGTTTTGAGGGCGATGAAAACCATCACCGGTCACCTATCATTCTATCCCATGGTAGTGTTCACCGGTCACTTTTTGCCAAACCGTTCATCGGTCACTTTTTTACTCCCCACACCGTTTCCTAGTCACTCCTCGACGCGGCCCACGCCGTGCCCGTCTTCGTTCCAGGCATCCCCAGACGCCCGGCTAAGCTCGCGCACGCTTGCGACCGCGATGAGCAGCGGATGCTGCGCATCGAGCACCCTCAGCGTCTTCTCCATATCCTCGAGCGCAAAGTCCTCGTCCTCGTCCTCGTCCTCGTGTGCGTCCACTGCCGGGCTCGCGGCGCCTGCGCTCAGACTGGGCGGGCTGGGGTGACCATTGCGCTTCTCGGCCATGTTTTGGAGTTGGACTTTGCACCCCTCGATGAGGGCGTCGCCGACGCCGCACTCGAGTGCGCCCATGCCGACGACGCGGAGTGTGTCGCAGATGGCCAGGTAGAGCGACGCCAAAAAGGATGTGTCGGACTCGATCTGGGTCCAGTAGACGAGTTTAGAGAGTGAGGCGGAGACCATGGCAGGCGTGAGCGTGTTGCTGGATTTACTGCACGACATGAGGAGGGGGATGAGTCTGTCCTCGGGGTGAGCAGGCACAAGGAGAGAAAGGAGAGATTACCTACCTACACGCGGCCTCCTGGACGTCCTCGGGAAAGTAGAATTGCAGAGCCGGGAGGGTCAGCTCGAGGAGATACGGGCCAAAGCGACCGCCGAGGACGCTGCAGCACGAGCGTGTCAAATACCTGACATTTCTCGTCGATCGTCGACGTGCGGATGCCAACGATTTGGCCATCCATGGAGATGGTTTCCCATCCCTCGCGTTCGTAGTGTTCATCTTCCTCGTCTGCACGACGCAATAAGTCACCAAGCACGTGAGTCGATATATGGCAACGGGTCCCGAGTTGGCCATCGACACGTCACATGCCAACTCCACGCTCTCCTTGCAAAAACCACGGTGCGAGGAGAGCAAGAGCCCCGTGCAACGAGGGCAAGGCCACAACTCACAAGGGGGACGAGGGTGGCGCACGATGACGACCAAGGCCACGACGCAAGGGGGGCAAGGACACCATCCCCATCCGTACATCCTGCACTGTACGACGGCAACGACACCGATGCGACGTTCACAACAACGCATCGATATGGGCGCCAACGCAATGCAGGTGCCACGGGTACCAGTACCGTGTGAGTAATGGCTTTGGTATGGGTAGGAAAAGTTTGACCCGCTCAGATACCGTGCAGGTGAGGGTTACCTTTACCTCTGATTTTTTAACCTTTTTAGCTACTTTTTGGATGTCTGGTAGATCTACTGTAGTACCTGTATCTACTTATGCCATATAATCAATTGTCCTTCGGGACTTGAAATGCCTGAAGACTACTACAGGACATGCAGATTGAAAAAGGCAGGTGACATTTTGCTGATGAGTCGCCTGATGTGCACGCGCCACATACTGTGGTGAATTACTCCTGATTGAATCGGACACCCAGCCAGCAAATCTCCCTAGTTCATCGGACTGGCCGGTCGGGTGGGGTCGGGTGGAATGACCCGATGGAATCGGACTGGCCGGAGGAAGTATG
>JBBPSB010000154.1:0-41368 GCA_038093375.1 Xerocomus brunneocitrinus
GTTCAACGGAGTGATTGGGACGCTGTGGAGAGTGGACGATTCGATCGCGCATCAGGTTGTCACTCGGTTTTACAAGGAGATGTTCAGTCGGCCGACGGTTGATTTCGAGCATGCGGCTGCGGCGCTGAACACTGCAGCGGTGGAGACTGCCAACGAAATATCATTGGAGAAGCGAATCGTGTTTGTCCATATCGGAATTTGAGGTCTTCGACAGTAGGTCGTTTTTCTTCTCTGACCGAGGTTAATGCATAGTGATGGTATTCCAGATATGTTTTCAGGCTGGTTTTGTATTATATTATGGCGTCGATTCGATCGTGTTTTATGCATACCGGAAATATCATGTGACATAGGCATGTTTGTACAATACGCAGATTGGCGCGTGGTTCTTTTGTTTCTTGATACGTGTAGTGTAGAGTCTGGAGGGTAACTTCTGCTGAAAATTTGAACTGACGATAGGCGTGAAAGACCTTCAGATCGTCCACTCAAGGATTTTTAAAAATTGTATTTTTTGGGGGGATTTTGGTGCAACAAGTCCACGAAACGATGCCCCGACAAATTCCAACCTACGACAACATTGCATCCCAGTGCAAAAGCTCAAGTCGCGACCAACCGCGCTACACAAGTGCTCCTTCCGAGTTCACCGACACCCAAGGCGATCCAGAAAAGCGCGAGCGGCCACCGTTTCAAGATCGCGTCGCCGTTCCATGCTTGACGAACGACGGGGGAGTGGGGTGGAGAAAGCTCGAGTGTGCACCGCACGAGGTCCACGGTCCGAAAGCACGCTAGGCCAAGCGAGAAATGTAGGCGGTTAACGAACGCATCAGGGCCGCCACACAGATGGGGCGTATCCCAAGACGCGTCCGGGGAGAATAGCGAGGAGAGGGGAGAATTGGCCAAGGAGTGTCGAGATCGTATCGAGAGCGTCGTGTTGCGCGAGTGTCGACGCGTGTCGACGGAGCCATCGGTAGTCCATCATTCCGGGTTATTGCGAATTTTCTGATTTTTTGGGGGTTTTTGATATTTTCTATGCCATAATGCGTTAGTGTTCAGAAATCGCTGGGAAAGCGTATAATGGAAACTATGGCGTCACATCTGCACATTTATTCAAAAAAAGTTCTCGCCGCGTTTTCTGTAGTTCTTGCCGCGTTTTTTTGTAGTTCTCGCCGCGTTTTCTTGTTTGTCGCCGCGTTTTTTGTAACTGAACCGCGCAAAATTTCGCATTTTCAATACAAATTTGGTCATTCCAAACCAGAGTCATCGCCAGTGAAGCCTTAGCGCTACGTACACCACTCGTCGTGCAGCCCTCAAGACCTCCACCAACGTCACTCACCCTCAACCCTTGCCCAAAAACGTGCTCGCAATGGTGACGTGACGACGACGACGACGATGCGGCATCGTTGTCAGCGACGCGTCACTTGCTGCCCACCTCTCACCAGACACGGGGGGTTTATTGCGGTATACCCGCTAGTTATAGTAACACCATTTTGCAGAAAATACTGTAATCACTGTACTGTTGTTTACCTGCCTCCCACACGCTCAGCCTTGTCTCTCCCATCACCGAATCTTGCAAGGCCTGGTGTGCTCCGTCACGTCTCACACCACTGCCGTATTTTGCAAGACACTCTCAGACACACCCGGTCATGTCCCGCCGCTGATTCATCTTGCAGGACTCCACGCATTCGGCCCCGTCTCTCGTTCCACCAGCATCTTGCAAGACACCGACACCTCGTTGTTCAGTCTCATCGCTGAATCGTGCAAGAAACATACGCCTACTAGTGGCTCAGTCCCATCACCGAATTTTGCAAGGTCCGGTGTGCTCTACCACGTATTGCACCACTTATTTTGCAAGACACTCACACACGCTTGGTCATGTCCCGCCGCTGATTTGTCTTGCAGGATTCCACGCACTCGGCCCCATCTCTCGTTCCACCATATCTTGCAAGACACCGACACGTTGTTCAGTCTCATCACTGAATCGTGCAAGAAACAATACACCTACTAGTGGCTCAATAGCATCGCCAAATCTTGCAAGGTCCGGTGCGCTCTGCCATAACGTCTCCCTCCCAACACCTTATTTCCAATCTAGTCCTGTCGCTAATCTTGCAAAATGCTGATGCCTCGCAGGTACCGGTGTCTCGTGGTTCAGTGGCGTATTTTGCAAGACAGTTTACACGCCTGGTCATTTCCCGCCGCCGAATCTTGCAAGGCCTCAGCATGCGCTCTACTATGTTTCATTCCATCGTATCCTGCAAGATACTAATATCTCATTTACACGCCCGGTCGTGCGCATCGTCAAATCTTGCAAGACACTGACGCCTCACAGCTCAGCCCCATCACTGAATCGTGCAAGAAACCGCACGCCTAATGGTTCGGTCCCGTCACTGAATCTTGCAAGGCTCTGTGCGCCCGGACACGTCTGTATCTTGCAAGATACCAACATTGTTACACACCCGATCATGTCCCGCGATTCCGTCTTGTTGCTGAATCCGAGGCCATGGTAACTGCAGGTGTAACTAGTTACATGCAGAATCGTCTGTAATAATGTCGCTACTAATCTCGATATACCTTGATGTGTTCCGCCACACGTGTTCGAAGTGCCGTCCTAGGTTTGCTCTCAGGGCTGCTTGTCGTAAGGCATACACTTTCAACCCCTCTTTCAACGCGGGGTCATCCGTTTCAACAAGCGCTTCTCGCTCCATCCACCATGTTGAATGCCAACGAAAGAACTGCAACACCCGGCGCTGCTCTTCGACCAAATACTCGACCTCCTCAACCCAGCGGTCAGCCCGAGCTCTTGTTTTGCACCATTCGATACGGATCGCTGCTTAGATTGTTAGGCAAAAATGTCGACCTTGCCATAGGAACGCACCATCCTGCAAATCCAGATCACTCTCACCATCCTTGTAGGTACACGTGAGCCAGATCCATGATAGTCTTTTCCGTCCTTCGCTTGACCTATCCTCAGTTCCATCCGTCATGGAACGGATATCTTCATCGCCAAGAAACCGGAATATTTCCTTCCAGCCAGTCTTGCTGAGCAGCGGTGATAATGCTAGCAACGCACGGTGCGCGGCACGATATTTTGAAGCGCTGGCATCTATCTTCGCATCCACTGATTTGAGGCAATTTCGCGCTCGAGTATTTGCACCTTGCCCACGCAGGAACCTATCTTTGAACCGTAACATGTAAGATCGGGAGCGCAGTCCCTGGCGCAATTCTTCAAGGGCGTCGGAAGCCTGTCCAATCCAAAGCTTCCATTCAATTTCCTCAAGCTGGACATCACATGGAACCCGGCGCTGCAGCATTGATGGAAGCCAGAGCTGGAAATCTTCTGGCTTTCGAACTGTCTCGGAATCCAGGAGAACCTTCGCACGAAGAGAGGTGACACAAGGAATATACAGCATCTGGACGCTAGCCCACGCCTCAATGTGCCTCGAGAGTGAGTTACTCCACTGAAGCAGCCTTGCTTTTTGTTGATCTGTTGCATGCAGGCCTAATTTTGTCGTTTCAACACGAAGACGACGTCTTTCGAACATCAGCCCATGCTGGACATGACCGGTCGTCTACTCACTGTTGTTCCTCCAGATCAATCCCTATACTGATAAGGACAGTCGGACTGATATCGGCGTGAATCGGCGATCCCTCCATTCCCAATGAATTGGCCTCGTCCCTGGCCAGCTGCAGTCGCACAGATGCTTGTGTGATTACTGATTGATTCTGAGCCAAAACCGCAAAAATACACAGGGAGAAACAATACGCACCGTTCGGCTTGACCTCGAACGGGTTCGGTAGTGACATATCTTTCTCCCAGGCCTCGTATTCTGCTTTCCATTTGGATAGCTGAGTCCCATATTGCACCTTGAGTGAATTCTCGAATTCGCGAAGATCTTCTTGATGGTCATTCCGTTCAGGGACCGCCTCTATGATCTTGCGAAGAATCGCTTCACCTGTGTGGAGTGACATTGAAATTTTGCAAGACGAATGATATTTACTTACCTAACCCGATAACCTTTTTCCAGTTGCTGTCGCCGATGACATCGTCAAGCGTATCGCGCCGGTTACCAGGTCCCATCTCTTTTGTACTTGACGCCACCGCATTGAGGGTTGACCAACCTCGTTCGGGAGCCTCTCCATCAGTTCGGCCAGCACCCTTGATGAAATTGAAAGAATACTTCCATTGACACTGCGCGATATGTGCAGGGAGGTGAAACTTCGGGATGAAGGCCTTCACCGTCTTGTTCTCATAGTCGAGATGCATAGGAAAGGGGAGAGTTTCCATCCGCTCCCACAAATGCAAAATCCACTGGCAAGCGATGTCATAAGAGACATTTAGGACCTTGATAGCGGTACCCTTGAGGGCCGAAAAAAATAAGTAGTCCATGTTGATGTATCTAGGGATCGAACGCAGTCAAAGTGAATACACAACAGATGTGCACCTTACCGTTCACCTTTCTGCAGGTCACCAACACCACACGGAAGCTTCACCTCGTGCCGCGCACAGCAGATGCTACCCACGCCGGTTGCTGCCAGGCCCTGCGAAGACTTCGTTTCTGCATTGTTGATGGCGCTGTGACTCGCACACATGCTTTTCTGTAGAACACATTATCCACGTTAGGCCAACCAGACTTGGGAATACATACCTCTTGACGAGTATTACTTTGTCCCTGTAAATATAACTTGTATGAAAGCTCTTCCACAAAGTATCCCCAGCCGCGGCTGAGGCTTGGGTCGACTTCATCGTTAGATACCACCCTCCGTTTCAACCGGAAATTAGCGTCAATTGCAACGAAAAGCGTGTAAAGCCACCTGGGAAACATTAGCATCGGAAGATCTCGAAGGCCAAGACTTACTTCTTATCTTCGGGTGCCTTATCCCAGTCGTCAGGGAGATTTTTGCCTGGCTGTGGGCAAGCAGGACATAGCACGGCGCATTGCCCCTCCTGGGTGCGCTCTACACCCGCCGGATCATGACCACGCCCCGATCTTTTCAGTAGCTTAAGGTGGCGCCACTCACGGACGATCCGCCTAAACTGCTCATACCGGTCCTGCGTGTGATGCAGATCAGCGATTACCTCGACACTGATAACATTGCAATACCTTCGGGGGAGACAATCCCGTGTTGTTGGTGCGGCGAGCAAGGGAGTTGTAGTAATGGTATGCTGAGATCTTAGATTCGAGCGAAAGAAGGTGAAATTCTTCTAAGAGACTGAACGTAGCGGCTGTCCGTGGCTGTTGAGTACTTGCAGGAAATAACCGGTACCGCATAAGCTGTTGGACCGGCGTATCTGCGGATTCGCAACCACAGAATCGAAGTGTTACGGAATGTATACCATTGGTATCGATGATGATGAAGTCATCCGAATAAGGGATTTTGGGGACATAGCACAGCTCTCCGATGGGATGGCCAAGCTGAATTACGAGCCCAAGGTCACCAAGCGCTCTTCGTACCCAGAACTCGCCCGTCCATTCCTATGGATACGTGCGAGTAATATGAATGCCAAAACAGTGACATTTTGAAAGCTTACCTTGACTGAATGCACAGGGTTGGTTTGATGCATCAGCAAGACGCACTTTTGGCACCAAATGTCAAGCGTGAGACAGTCGTCACAGCGATACATCACCAGCTCCGTCTTGCAGCTGGTACATGTTGTAATGCCGCCTCGTCCTTCCAAGCGAATGAGCTCAAGGAGGAAGCTGTCTCGATCCTCGGCCAGCCAGGTAAGGAGAGGCGTGTCCTGGTCAGCGTGTGAAATTAGTACCCAGTAAGTTCACATAGACGTGCAGTGCATCTCACCGAAGCCGTTTGAGGTCTCAAGACGCTACCGTGATTATCCAGCACAGAGAGGTCAACACATGCTGGAAGATCATCAATGCAGGCAGGAATCTTGTTGAGCCCAGGTGCGTGGTCACATGTCCCGGTGCCAGCCTGTGATGTGACATTCTGTTTATCCTTCACTGGCACCTTGTACTTCTTCTTGGCCACACGAAGGGTCCCCGATTTGTCCGATTGTATTTTCAGGTGCTGTCCAGGAGTTGCGGTAGGAGTTGCGGTATGTACTTTAAACCCTTCCAGGCGTTTGAAACGCAATGCTGGGGTGCGTAGTGCCTCCTGGCTTGTAAGCTCTGACGCACAATCTATTTGCCAGATTCGTCAATACGTCGTATGAATAAACTATATGCTGACTTACCCATGTCTGCAGGGCCCCCTCTCACATCGCCTTCAATGGAGGCCATGTTCGCACATGATCGCTCAAATTGAAAGCTAAGGGCGAACAGCGCTGTCCATAGAACACTGAGTATCTCCGCACTCACGCAATCTGACTTTGAGAAGCCACTTTCCTTCAAAATGGATCACCAAATAATATATACATTCATGGTCCGAAGTGGTCAGCCGTCAGCGTATGTATTGTAAGATTTGAGGAAACAATCTAACTACTTTTATCTAAGGCATTGTATCGCTCAGCGTCCACATTGTCCCACCCTTCCTGCACCATTTACTGTCCCACCATCTTCGATCATCCAGATCATTCAGCTATGCCGAGCGCTATCGAGGAACCTACCACCGTCCATTGTAGGTTTTCAGTCCAATTTATACTTCGTGTATCTCATGTCCGACAGCTCTTCTTGCTGACATTCGTCATGCTAATATCACGATTGAACAAGCCGATATGTATATCGCTGCAATTCGTTTGCGTGCACTCGTCCTCCTCCATGAACAATTTCCGGCAGATCCAAGTAAGAAAGTATTCTCAACGTCGCCTCTCCATTAACTATTGTCATTCTTACTAGCCCAATATCCCGTCCTCCCCAGTGGTGTGAACGCCACAATCCCTAGTCACCATACGGCCGCTCGGTACAACAGATTCGTGTACATCCAACCGCTTGCGATGCATAGCGGTCCATTTTATGTGATCACGCACGGCAAGTTGGTGGGTATTGTTTCCCACTGGTAAGTCTGATCGCGATTTTCTTCGGATGCGTAGATCTAACAAGGCATCAGGCTTAATGCTGCGCCTCTTGTTATATGTGTCAAGGGGGCAGTGTACGCGAAAGTACAGTCAGAGGATCAGGCATTCCAGCTTTTGCTGGAAGCTATTGATGATTGTGCCGTGCAGTACATCAATTGATCCAGATTATTGGATGATGTCCGAATTGATGACCATACCATCTTAGGTGTCCTGCACATCAAGTGATGTGGGTTATCGGACAAAGGGTGGCTCAGGTTCTTGAATAAAACTTTTTTTTCTATTGAATGTAATTAATGATGTGGGTTATCGGACAAAGTGTGGCTCTCTTATGTTAGATACTGATGATGACTGTGCCATCCTGTACATCAAGTGGACAAAGTGCGGTCACAATACAACCTGTCTTGTAAATAGCAGTTACTTATGGGTGTTGTGAGCCTTGGACACACGTTCCAATGGATACTTCTGATCTCGCTAGACTTTCTAATCAGCACTTATTTGGAGAAAAGCAGCTATACCTGGCTCAGAAGTTTCCCGATAGCAAATTTGAAGCGGGCGATGCGAGCGGGCCATATGAAGACATAGCCACAGATATGGGGAAGGCACCGCAGATACGATACCGTTTTCGGATCTGAGAAAGACTCACGCGAAAACGCAAGTCGAGCATGAGTACTTGAGTCCGGGTCCAGTTGTGCACAAAAAGAGCTAGTTGGAAAGTCAGTGATATACTGGCTTGAGTGAAAAGCAGAGCGGTTATGTACCATACGAATTGGGCGTGAAATGAGTTGTATCACTGGCCGTGAGCTGGCCGCAAGCGGAGTCATGATTGAGTGAGACGGGCTGAGTCTGTGACTTGTGAGCATGGCGGGAAATACCTAGAGGACATAACCATCATATTCACCCCCAGTGTTGTTCAATGTGGAGAGTAAGTAGGGCATTGGCGAGTAAATCTCCTATATGCGGGGTTCAATTTGGTCAAGATGGCACTACATGTTTGTACTGCGTCTTCATTAGCACCTTACATCTCCCATATTCGCAACCAGATACCTACACAATGGGCCGACCGAAACTGCATTTAACACCAGAGGAAAGGGTTCTTGCTGCTCGTTCTTATCGGAAAAAATACTACATCAAGTACGTTTCACGCGGGTTTGGTTTGAGTTTTCCCGCAGACATGTCATACGCCCAGAAATCGCACAACCATTAACAAGAAAGTATCGGACAAACGGAAGGAAAGGAAAGCCTCTGGCACTGAATGCAAGTACGTTGTCCCATCTCATGCTATGTTTTCTTTCTTAACGGCCGATATTAGACCAAATCAGCCCTTGGAACTTATGGGTGCACCAACATCAAAACGCACCATACTACTACGTTGGTGAGCATAATCAGAATTTGTTATTCATAGCAATGTCTTAGCATCCAATTAAAGTCCAGGACGACCGAGGTGCAGGGACAACGGCACTATTACGCGTCACAGAGACAGGCAAGTTCACGTTTTCTTATCAGCCTTCAACTACGCTAAGAACATATTTACTGGACTTTTGAGATTAGAATCCAAGACTCTGAGCACAGTATCAAGTCCACCTTGAAGAAAAGGATTGGCAACTCTTCTCGCGTATGCATCAACGCCCTCTACGAGGGCTTTCTTTCATCGGGAAAGTATACGGACATTTACGATACACTTTCTGACCTCGAAGAGCTTCACAAGCGTATACGGACACTGGATTCCGTCAACTGGACGTCAGCCTCGAGTGTAGTAGCTCTTACAGAGAGCGCCCTCTCTCTCGCCATCCGCAACATCATCAGGGTCTTGGAAGACCTTTTGTTAAATATCATGGAGGGCGCTGATGTGACAGATCTTGCACAACGCCAACTATTGCTATTCCAGGTAGCTCCTGACGTTACCCTAATGGACGAGTAGGTACATAAGGTTCCGAATACAATCCCTTGGGTATGATGAAGCTCAACGGCTGTTTCCATGTAGGTGATCTCGATCGGAATCTCAGGAAGGCGCTCGCGGAGTATCCAGAGCTTGCGGTATGATCCCTGTGTTAGTCAATTTAATAAAGCAAATTTATGTTGTAGGTCTTGGGCATCTATCTCAATGCGTCACTATCGTTGATTCAGACACGCTGGGAGCATCTTGACGCGTCTCCTTTGTTGATTCAGACGCGTCCATTGGTCGCGTGCCGTGCTTTAAATGCGTACGTGCATCTTGACGTGTTCACCTCGAACAACTCTCCCTCCCTCCCAGGTGTCCTATCTTACTCGACACTTTACTAGATATCCTGTTCCCCTTCATTCCAACGGTGCAGTGACCTCTTTCAGCAACGTGCAGCAGACCGTCCCCCATCGAAGAAGCACATCTCCTGATTCCAAGTAAGTCACACCTAGCATGCAGTACACATTCTTACCCTGTCTATCGTTAGATGCCGGCCACTGAATGGACTACCGAAGAACAGAAAGAGTTCCTGCAAGTGGAGCTTGTCATGTTCAAGGAAATCGGTGGCCGCAAATACACGAAGCAATGGCCGGTCCTCTTCCAGAAATGGTTTCAGAGGTGGCCAGAGCGTTCTCTTGCGCTCCCTGATATCCCTGCGGATGCCACCTTGACCGAACTGCAAAGGGACACCCTTTCAGATGCCGTCCTTCAGCGCCAAAAGCGACTTCGCCGTTGGATGCATTGGCACGCTGGCGCAGGGTGGAGCCGTGCAGCCAATAACTGGACTGCAAGGTTCGTCACGAGTTTCCTCAAGCAGAAGACGCGCGCGAAGAAACCATACGAGGTGTACTCAAAGATTTTCTTCAAGACCAATATCCAGCCGGTGATCGCTACTGGGATGTCCATTGCGGATATCAACAAGAAGATTCGGGAGACGTTTGAAAGCGAGTCACCTGATGTCAAGCAACGGATCCTAAAGATGACCGCAGAGCAAAACGACGATGTAAAGAAGAGGGGGGGAAGGAGTCAGGGAGCAACAAGAGATGGTAACGGCTCCGAGGCCAATGACAGCGTGGAGACGCATCCAGACGCCCTCCGCACGTGGGTCTCATCTCCGTTTGACGTGATACATGCTAATGACAATGTGGTACATGCATAGTAATGTTGAACAATGCGGCGCCGGTCTACGGCGTATCTTAGAATACCTCGGAAAGCAGACAGGATGGAAATTCACTGTTTTGATGGGAGGTCCTGATCCGACGGATCCAAATGGTCCGAATATAATCACAAGGTCAGGCGACTCGTGGCGCATATGTGGTATCTTAACTCACTGTAACTTCCGATAGCTTGCATACTGGGAAGACTAGCGACGGTCGGGACTTTGCCAACGTCTATACCAAGTTTGACGCCGATGTGGTGGAAGCATATGGCAAATTCTTGGTGGAAGTTTACCGTCAGTCGTGTCTGATATAGCAGCGAGGCGCATTACTGACCACACCTACATACATTAACAGAATCGGCGCCTGTCTCTTTGGATGAGGACAGCACCGCCGACGCTGATGGCGAGAGTGTTGAGGACAGTGACGAGGAAGAAAATGAACCTGGCAATAATGATGCCAACGACGGAGGGGACAATGTAGCCACGCTCGGTGACGGTGAAGGTAGAGGGAATATTGGTGAGGGTGAGTACGGAGGGGGCCAGGTTTTATAACAAATCCCTCACGACATTTCCAGCTGTATCACCGCGTCCGCATCTTGCAATACCTCCCCTCCCAATGCCCTCCACAACCGACAATCTTGCAACACCCCCAGTCGCACCAGGGCATCTTGCAACACCTCCCACGCTCCCGGTACCTCTCGCCGCCGACAATCTTGCAATAGGGCCTCTGGTCACACTGCCGCATTTTGCAACATATCCGCCACCTTCAGCACCCCTTACCACTTCCGAGCTTGCAACAGTTTCGGTACTTCCTACATTTCTCGTACCATCGTTGGATCTTGCAACACCATCAAGTCCTGCAATATCCTTGTCCGCAGATGTTGCGATCTCTCCATATTCTGTTGTACCTCCATCCTACAGTGGCTCTGTCATTGCGCCGACCAGTAATAACCCGATATCCCAAGGTCCGGACTTTTTCGGACCTAGTTCCTGGGAATTTACGAATCTCCTGAATGACGACAGCTTCGTCTTCTCTGATTCCACATTCGGCACCACCTGGAATGATCCGTACATCACCCCATCACTCCCCTCTACTGGTTCGGTATCCCTCGAAGCCCCAGTTCTAGTGTCGCCGTCACACACGAGTGCGACTACAAGCAGGACCGTTGAGTTGAGTACGCAACCCGGTTGCCAATCTGATCAGAATGCCTTACACCCATACTGGCCAGCGTTCAACTTCTCTCAGAACAGCACTATTGACGAAGTCCATGCACTACCAAAACAATCTAGTAACCTTAGCGGCCAAATGTACATAACGAGTCCACCTGCAGCGTCAGCACCAAACACTCAATCTGTGTTTACTCACCAATCACCAAGGCTTCCCGCGCCTACTCCACCCGGGACATCTGGGACATTACCGATGCATGAATCCTCCGACATTGCTGTACAACCGGTATGTGTTTTCTCTCTGACCCAGACGGTATTGTCGATTTACAACACACCCAGACTACTGTTGTGGATGTGACTTGCGATGGTGCGATGACGTCTTTGTCCAGTCGTTCAAAGCGAAAGCCCATGCCATCGCAGCGTGCCGTGCGGGATAATCTTATCGGAAATGAGAATCATGCACCTCTGCCTGCTAGTGGGGTGGTCAAGCGAAGGGATAAGAAACGTGGGAGAGAGAGTGAACCGAATAGCAGCGTGCCCGTCCAAAGGATTGTGAAAGAGAAACGGGCGAGATCGGATGACAAACCTGGCAGCACAACATCGACTCAGATCAAGTAAGTTCTTGATTGTCCGTCGAAACATGACCTCAATTGCATTTCCATTTTAGAAAACGAAAAGTCGCCTAGGATAACTTACAGTAGTACCTAGAATATCTGTCACTCATGCAGATCCTTGTTCAAAGAAATAGGGAATGTGTGAGGATAGTCTCGTATTGTAGAATGGGATTGTATATATATTACAAGTGCAACGGCTGGGAGGATGTGCGCATGCGCCAGGAAAGACAAAGACTAAACAGACATAGCGAGAGATGCATCTGAAACATGGTCTGATAACGATGAGTGCAGCCAGCGATGCCGCAAGGGAACGAGGGTGTTGTAGCATTATACCCGCACCCGTTCTGCAGTACCTCCTCGAGCAATAGAGCTTCGGTATTTCTACAGGAGCAAGCCAAAATGTTCCTACTCCGGCAACGAAGACTCAAAGGTGGAGACGGCCAAAGGCAAAGTCATCGATGACGACCTTCAGACCTTCATCTCTCACCTCTTACAGAGGTCACTGCTCCCGTACCCGCACCCACTACCTGTATGGGTTGTGTACGGGTATACCCACAACTTGGGAGTGCGAGGTGGGTGAGAGGTGGGCGCAACGGTAAGCACGCACCAGTGTGAAGGGCGTGGTCACGACGATACCATGACAATCGTGTCGTCGTCGTCATGCCGCTTTGCGAGCACGAGGGTGTGCATGAGGGCACTGGAGTAAAGGTGGGCAGCGGGTGGGGTCGTGCGGATGGTGGGTAGCACTGCCGAACGAGCTGTTAGGCTCGTCAACGGCTGGGGGGGAGGTGGACATGGCGGGTGGTGTCGTCAAGCGAGCCGTTGGGCTCGTCGACGGTGCGGGGGGACGTGGAGGTGGTGGTTGGTGTCGTCAAACGAGGTGTTGGGCTCGTCGACGACTGGGGAGGTAGAGGTGGGCTCGACGCTAGTCACGTCGTCATTGTCAAGGTGGCAGGTGGATTTGTCGAATGACTGGGAGGGACATGGAGTGGGTGAGTGAGGGTGAAGGTGACGAGTGGTCACAACGACAGGGTGATGATCGCATTGCCATTACGAGCACGTTGGTGAATGGGCAAGGGCAGGGTGAGGGCAAGGGTGAGGGCGGGCAGGGCAGGAATGGTTGGCAAGTGGTCACGACGACGAGCAGCCAGGAGTGGAGTGGTTTGCGAAAGCAGTGGGAATCTTGCAAGAGGAGATATCTAGAGGAGATATCTTGCAGGATTGAGGGGGGGTACGAGAATAGAGCGCACGAGAATCTTGCAAGAGAGGGACAACATAGTATCGCACGACTGAGGCGGGACAGCGAGCGGCCAGGAGCGGAGTGGTTTGCGAAAGCAGCGGGAATCTTGCAAGAGGAGATATCTTGTAGGATTGAGGGGGGGTACGGGAGTAGAGCGCGCGGGAATCTTGCAAAAGCGGAGGATTAGACTGAGCGATGCGACTGGTGATGCTATTGCAAGACTGTACACTAATCGTTGACCACTGCATAATCTGCAAAATATACATACTATTACTACTATGATGTCATGCAAGGAATCTACTGTCTGGCCTGCACCTCTGTCCCACCTGCCCTCACCCTCACCCCACCCTTGCCCACTCACCATTGTGCTCGCAACGGCGACGTGACGACGACGACGACGCGACGATCGTGGTCACACGATCAACGTGGCGTCGTCGTCACCACTTGCCGCCCACCACCCGCCCTCACCCTCACCCCACCCTTGCTCACTCACCACCGCACTCGCAACGGTGACGCTCGCAATGGCGACGTGATGACGACGACGACGATGCGGCATCGTTGAAAGTGACGCGTCAACGCGGTGTCACTTGCCGCCCACCTCTGTCCCACCTGCCCTCACCCTCACTCCGCCTTTGCCCACTCACCATCGCGCTCGCAACGGCGACGTGACGACGACGACGCGTGACGATTGTGGTAACACGATCAACACGGCGTCGTCATCACCTCTTGCTGCCCACCACCCGCCCTCACCCTCACCCTCACCCTCACCACCCTTGTGGCGCCAGGGCCTTGCCCACTCACCAACGGTGACCCACGCGCCCACCTTGCGCCAACCTCACACTTGCGGGCATACAACCCTTCTATGGGTATACCCGCGGGTCCACCCATGAAAAGCCCTATCAATGACCCGACGATCCCTGGAGGCGGGTACTTCTGGAGGATGGAGGAGCCGATAGGCTGGTAGTACAAGTGACGACCGAGATGGACATGAAGAGGCGGTGACTGGCTTGGGGTAGCGAGGATGGGTAGCGCTAAGGCTTCAATGGCGATGACTCTGGTTTGGAATTACCAAATTTGTATTGAAAGTACGAAATTTTGCGCGGTTCAGTTACAAAAAACGCGGCGACAAACAAGAAAACGCGGCGAGAACTTTTTTTGAATAAATGTGCAGATGTGACGCCATACTGCTCAGTTTCTCTGAATTAGTGCAAAGTTTGCGCCCCTCGGGAGAATATTGAAAACGCACAAACCTTTCTTCTCATAAGGAATAGCGGGAACATGGTTTGAGAAAAAAAATCACCGTTTATCCTGTAAGCAGAACAAAACTTTACTGTAATGACTTACAGTGGACAGGTGCAACTTTTTTTTCTGCATTACTTAAACGACCGACCGGCTTGCCTCGTGAGGTAACTTCTACGTAACAAACTTGTTGAGCATCACCGCCGTTCTCACAGTGCTCATCCGATGCTCTCCGAGATGACGTTCCAATTCTCTCGCACCCAAGGGACGACGGAAGTTAGGAAGCATTGCATTTTGTGCCCGTGTGAACCCATTATGGTCCAAGGGAGGTTCAGGGTCCCCGTGTATAAGTATGGCTGGCAGCGAAGGATATTCGGGCCATCCTCTCCCTCTCCTTCTTCCCTGACGTTCTTGATAGGACTTTCTGAGAATGGGCTTGTATGACACAACCCTCGGTGCGTGGAGTGATATATCCGGTATGAAAAATGCAATTCATTGACCTAATCAGATGATAGGTACACTTCTAGTGGGGATACTTTGTGAGTGTTGGTAATTCATGTCATCGACCCCGATGACACCTCGCAAACCAAGTCAATACCTTCTTGTACGGCCTCGTCACGTACCAGTTTGCGGCATACTACCGGACAAGTGCGCAGGCTCATTCTACTCTACTTGAGCATCTCTCATAACCCATTTCAGAATTCAATGATCGGCCAGCGACGAAGTCGGTCTGTCATAGCTCCACAGGCGTACGGTCTTGACGAGCGAGTTTAGGTATATGGTACTCTTCCTGTTCATTCTGGACACCTTCCACAGTATTTCGTGAGTAAAACTACCTATGATCTGTGGCTCGTCAAGTGACTCATTTGCTTCCGAAGAGTCATGTACATGGCGTGGCATTATACGTTCGTAAGCTTGTTTATGCTTGTCCTCCTCGTGCTCAGTCCATATTAGCGTGACAAACTTCGATAATCCAGCAGCTCTCGCAAGTGCGTGACTATTGTACTGTAGCTCCATGCATTTGGTCTCATCTTGATGGTTATCAGTGGCTGAATGGCCATACACATTTACGCCCATTGGTACTGCGCTTGCTGCCTTGGTGACCCAGGTGTATCTAGGATTTAGGCAAGTATTCAGATGTACTACTACTAACTTAATGCCGACTGAATCTCTGGTAGGATTTGGCGTTTGACCGATAGCAAGGTCCTTTACGGCGTGGTCATTACGCTGGCGATTCCATCGTTTGTTCTCGGTTTATGTTGCAGCATCGAGGCTTGGGTCATTAAAGTGTATGCCGCACGAACGAGACACTGTATTAGACTGATGAGAACCATCTAGATTATCCGAACTCCCCCGTATCACTCCCCTCGTCATTGCCTGGTTGTCCATGCAGGTCATTGTCGACACGTTCATTACCAGTATGTTCGTTTTTCCTTATTACACCAAGATACACATTTTATCATTACTAGTCACTTTGATCATCGTCTTCACGCGTTCGAGAACTGGTTTCCGAAGGACGGATACTGTTCTCAACCGACTTATTCGTGGAGCCATCCAGACAGGCCTCTTTGCAGGGATTTTCTCCATGGGTGATCTGATTACATTCATTGTTCTCCCGAACATGAATTTCTACGGCATGTTCGCTATTCCCATAGGCCGCATCTATACGAATGTGAGTGTCATCTAAGACAATTTTTTTCTATACGCTGACTTCATTTTTTCCCCTCTGGCAAGACTCTCATGGATACCCTTTTGACTCGCGAATCACTCAAGACAGAGATGGCGGGCACGTATAATGTGGATACGGTGAGCTATCCTGCAACGGCTCACGTCGGTCCTACTCAGATCTCGAGTCTTTTCAGTCTGGGCAATTTCACTGGGCGCCCACTGATTCATCGCAAAATAATTCGACAGCCCAGTCGAACAGCTTCCAGCTTCAAGTCAAAAAGACCGTGTTGGAGGCAGAGTCTGATCGGCAGAGCGACGATGCGCATGGCAAGATTGTTCCCCTCGTGACGGCGGCCTGACTAGGTCCCACAAATATGAAAGAGAGAAATTTTTAATGTCAATCGTTTTTCCTGTCACTCGTTTTTCCTGCTATTTTTTATACCCCCAGACTCATCAGTTGATGGCGTGAGTAATGGATCAGTCCATTTAAGTGAGCACAAATATTCTTTGTATTGGGAGAAAGGAGCCAAGTGTTGCAGTGTTTACAACGGATGGGGTCACCGGAGTTATAGTTTAGTAGTAATCATGGTACACTTAGAACCGGTTGAACCAAGTTTCTGGCTGGGTGCCCAAGATGTGAGCATCGTCGTGCTGCAAGGTCCTACTAGGGGCATTCTTACTTCTGGTGGACTTGGAAAGACGGAGAACATGCTCACTTCGAACGTCGCCGGAAAGCAGGCACACTTATTTATCACCGGGCTTGTGAGGTGGCGACAGTTCAAAATCTGCTGTAATCGTGATCATAGTCGTGGACAGCATGGACACATACTTGGCGGGGATCCATGTCTTTAACACGGTGAATGTCACTTTACTACTCGTCTCCACAGAGGTGATATCGAGCGATCCTCTACTCTCAAGTTTCTTCTTTGCTGGGAGATGCAAAACGCTTTCGCTTCGCTTCTGAAAAGGTCTTCAGACCGCATGGTACCTGCCAAGTTGAAGAATCAACGCACACGTGGGCATGGGAGCTACATATTCCACGGAATTCGGATGTGATCATCATTCCAAGTCCAACCTAGTGCACCGATAAAAATCGTCGCCATCCCTACGAGGTCACTTGTGTCCCCAATTGCTTAGCTCAAAATTGATCCTTTGTATGAATGTCGATCTGTTCTTGTGACTGACCATCAAGTGAGTTGCAAGCACAAGACGACAAACCGCTGATTAATCAGCTCAATGCGGCATGCCGAGTCCGACGTCCACGATGAAGAAAATGCTCAAGCGCTCAACGTTCACTGGCTTGCTTGTTGTAGCTCGGACGAGTTGATAGTGCGACTTCGTTGAAACGGTGTCACCGCATCAGTGCACCGTCTATTTATCATGGTCCACTTGAAGGGCTTAAACACGCGGTGACACTGCCCGTGTCAACTGGCTATGCATCTTTATTGCCCTTGACCCAGGGTAACTGAATCCACCCAGAAGGACCCTGCACGTCCCTGTAGGATTGTGGTCCAAGGTTCTTGAGAAACCCCTCCATATTACGCCTGACCCAAATCAGTCTCCAGTCCTTCTTGGTTCTTGGGCACCGCAGCCGATGTAGCTGGCGCATATAGTGAGTCGTACCTTTGCTTTGTTTGGTTCACATCATGTGAAACGCGAGGCAGACTGTCTGTAAACCTTTTCCCAGCTAGGCAGGTCTATTTACGCCCTATGATACTGTCGGATGCCGCGTGTATCTCCATTTTTGGTCGAGGCGTTCCCCACTTTCCCGGTGCCTTTCTGCTTTGATCATTAAGCCACTATCCGGATCCAAGGGCTTGCAGGGCTGATTAGAAAGTCACGACTTTGTGATATCTTGTGGGAATGCTTCAAAAAGGTGTTGTGATACAAATCCAGAGTTCTTGTCTTTCCCCGCACCCTTGATGTTGCCATTCAGATTAGAGAAATCCAATTTCTCTCCTATCAAGAGAGATGCAGACCTGCGGGTCGACTGTCGCAGCTTGTTTTCAGCAGAACATCTTACACCAGCATTGTCTCCGACAGAGGGTGAACTTTCGCAACGCGATCAATTCTTTGAAAGTGCTCGAGAAAGCACCTTGGATATTATACTTCATGGAGCACCACTTCCGCTTGCTTGGGTAGGTTGTGATTGGGTATCAGGGCTTCCCATTGACGTTCCTTAGGTGCTTGTGTTGGACAACATTATCCCAGATTTTGCCGTACCATTCTCAGAAGCACACGGTGGGCCTCAGTTCATTGCACGGGCATTCTTAGAAGTACGTCGTTCTCTTTCTTCCCTCGTGTGAACCTAATATCCACCTTGTCGGGCCGGGTCAAACGTAGGGTCAATACTGTAAGGATTTTAATGTATTTCATTGTCCTTGGGCATTGTTCACAATCGATTACGTCAGGCATCGGCAAGGCGGGTACCGGGTTGCCGTTCGGTGCCCTTATTACCTACGCCGGCCGTCAATTAACCGTGAGTGGATATGACCTCTCATGGTACTCTCGTGATCAGATTTCCTAGGTAAAACGCTATGAAGTCCTCTGTTTCGCCACAGAAATGCGATGGAATATTACCCAGGAACGTCAGGGCTACCAACAAAGTTCTTTCATCGCGTCAAACACCGCGAAATTTTCGCACAACTCTTTCTGTACCTCTCGAGCCGAGATCGCTGCGAGCACGCTGCTGGAAAGCGATATTATGCGTGTTATTCCAGATGAGAGGATGGAACGCAGGTACCTGTGGCTCGTTTCTCCATTCTCCGTTTCTCCAGTTCACATGCTTTCGTTAGTCGTGATTACCTGATGCAAAAGCGTCAATGTAGCTCGCCTCTATCCCCCATCAGCCGTCATATAATAGAAGAGATATGTTCTTCGGCAGCCCTCGAAACACAGACAGCGGGGGCAACAACCCGACTCGCTCAGAGTCGATCGCTTTCAGTTCTTCCCATACATCACAAGGACAAGATTGAGTCCTGCAATGTCAAGTCTGCATCCCAGGCCTTGCCGACACATTCTTGTTCCAGAGCATGTGGGTGCGACTCTCGTGATCTCGAAAGTTACCAGATGTCAAATTCGCAAGCAACACGATCCTCAAAGTTATTCACCGAGATGGGTCAAGCATTCCAGAAGATCCGCAGGTTGGGCGCTACCACACAATCTCATAGGTTTGTGGTGTAGCTTTTCACTCGTCTTAGGATTGATCCTTGCATCAGGAGCCCCGATCTGACTAACAACGAACAAGATTCAGCGACTTCCGAGCAATCCCAAGTCCTTCGTCGGACCCGCTCGCTCTCGGGGGTACTTCCGACTCGTCTTTCAAACTCCCGACGAACAGAATCCACCCTCGAGCGACGGAATGATGAAGGTCCCACACACGATATCCCTATAGCGACGAGCCCTCGTGTCCACAGCTGTCTTTCTCCAATCGCGCATTTCTCACTCCCAGAGCCATTTGATGATTCCGCAGGTTCGGTTCCTGCAGTCAGGACTCCTCAAAAGCTGGCTCGTTCTATTGAACATGTTATCAGCCGAAACTACCAAGACGAAGCACCTTCTGACCGCATGATGTCTGTGTCTGTTCTGTGGCTCACCCTTTACTCTCTGAATCGTCTTGTAGTCATACCAAGCCGTCTGGCGTAGTCCGAATGTCTTCTCCGCTGGCTGGTCGTCGTCAATTACCTGTCTTCGGTCTATCTGGCGCTGGCCACCGCCACTTATCGCTCCACGACACAGAAGGTGGTAGTTCTCCCAGTTATACGGAAGTTGAATCATTCTACAAGAATGCAAACCCTCCTCAGAGGACTTTGGACTCAACCAATTCAGCATGGGTTGGTGCAAGCTCTCATGAACGAAAGCCACATATTCGACCCATACAGCATCTATTTACACGTCCGACCGCCTCCCCCCGGTCGATAAGGAAATCCTTGGCCGACCTAGAAGAGGGAATTGATGATCGGTCCGTTGTGGTCATTGTGGCAGTACCGTGTTCTGATAATACCGTAGTGAGGCTGCACCGGTGACATTGACTGTCGATCGTCATCGTCCCCATGCTCAAGACCGCGGAACTGCTGTCAAGCCTGAGTTGCGCCGCTTGGTCGCATCAGAACCCTCGGTAGAGTCGTCAGCTAGGTCTTCATATCGCTCCAAGGGTGACAAGTTGGCAAAACTCCGGTCGTCTGGTCCATCTGTTACCGTACCGTTGATCATTGTGTCGCCTAGCGCCAACACTCGCGAGCTTCCGGAATCTCCGCCCAGTTGCTTAAGGTCTCTTGATGTTAGTGTCGATGCTCACCACAGCAGATTTGGTTCCGACCCATCGTTGTCAGGTGAACGGAGAACATCTTCTAACACCCGTGCCATATCGCCCTCGTATGAGGCGACCGCTGCCGTCACCGCACGTCATACCGACGATTCTCCAGCCCTTTCTCCTTCCATTCTGATCGCGGACATCAATGAAGACGATAGTGTGGTGACTCGAAGCTTGGGCTATGCACGTTCTCCCACCGTGACGACCGTCGAGCGAACGTTGAAGGGTCAATATCCGTCTGACGCGACGTCTGTAATCCTCTCTTCGTGCGAGATTGTTTTTCTGATGTTACTTCCAGACCAATAGGTAGAACTCCTGTCGTTGCAGGAACACAGTATAAGAAACTTGACAAATATGTGCCCAAGGCGAGAGAACCGGACGTCGTTGTAGAGGGCTCTTGGGTACCAGAGGCCCAAGGCCGTGTCCGCTTCTCTTCACCTGCCAGTCCGCAGTTGCCTGGTCCCAAGCTACGCACCGCGCAGTATGTAACCGAGCGTGACGACGTAGGAGAAAGTCATGGTTATGTGTCCGTACAAGATACTCCTGTCTGCGAAATCGAGAAGACGGTCGTGCAGTCTTTGCACAGCGATATGATTCTGACACAGCCTTCCAAGGGTACCTTTGACTACACTACTTCTCCGCTATCAAAGTGGGCATTCTGTGGCTTGCATGGGGCAGATACTCACAGAAGTCAAAGTTACTTGGGAGGTCGCTCTGTCCGCCAGTATGACAGTATTCAAGCCACAGACGTTACTAAGGGACACCCCATCTCCCAGTCGCAGGCTACTGTGGGGATGATGACGTCCGACTCTTTGTCTTTGGATGGTCATCCGCCCGTGGCTCGGGAGAAACTCCGTCTGGCACGGAAACCCGTTCCGCATGGCTCTGGCACGCTGGCTCAAGTAGAGAACACAGGATCGAACGCGGAAGCGTCACGTAAAGTGTTGGCAGAGATCAACCCGAGTTCCGAGGTTGCCTCTGTACATTCGTGGGTATTCACACTGAATACGCTGTCCATTGTCTGATCTTCTTCTAGTCCTCCTGGTCTACGTCGTTCAGACCGTATCAAAGACGCAGGGTATCGCCCTGGAAGAGTCGAAGATGAGGAGTCCCAAGACCTGGCACATGTCGGTCTCAGTTGGGACGAGAGGACGAATGCGACGGCTGCGAGCGTGGGACAGAAATATCAAGTGCCTCTCAGCGAGTATTTGAAACCTGATGACGAATCGGAAGTTTCCCGGGTGATCTCGAAAGAACGCAGAAATGATGATTTCAGACGAGACGAGACGAGGTATGACATTCGAACAGTTTTCCTCTTTCTACTGACGTGCAACAGTGAATTTAGGATTCGAGATCGTGAGACGAGTGAGGGCTCTTCGGGTGTCGTGCGCGAGACGGAAGGGGAAGCACAGGCGACCGAGACTTTTACTGACAATGACAAGGTTAGCTCCCGGCAACATCCCTCCAAGCACGGGGATTCAGTGGTGTCTACTGTAATCGCGGCGGCAGGGATCGCTGCTGCCGTGTTCGAAGCTGTTGCCGAGTCTCGACGCAAGGAACGTTCGGAGCGTGAACAAGTTAAACTTAACGATCGCAACAAAGTTTCCCGCGACTACGATTTCCCTGCCGGAACGGAATCTCCTAGCGTTCACGAGGATGACGTGGCGCTGAATTGCACAGTGGAGCAGACAATAGTGGCTGATTCGCGCGTTTCTTCGACGGTGGCAACCAAAGCTGCAGTTGCACTCGAAGGTCAAACCGATATCCATTGTAGCAGGTATGTGAAGGGCAGATATCGTTTGACATAGGGTGCCAACTTTTTCATAGTTTGGTCGGTGTCGAGACGCACGAGGGGTGTGTTGACCACGCGAATGGTCGTCCAGGTGAGCTTTGCGAGTCATCTTCCATTTATGCACACAGATGTGCTCAAGGCGACGCAGCTGCGGATATTTCAGCAAACGTATATACTAAGGACTCGACGGAAAGCACCATCGCAGCCAAGAAGGCAATCTCCGCAGAGCAAACCCAATCGGACAATAGGCGCACCATCGAAAACACACCTCTCGATCAGAGGCAAACGCAAGTGCAGGCCAGTGAGCGCCCCTGGCTGGGAAGAAGCGATGATGGACAACCGGCGTATGCTGCTCAGTCGTGCACGTGAGTCCTTTGACGCTCGTTTTGTAGTAGTCATCTGATATCACAAGGGTTGCGCCACGTGAGCAAAAAGCGGAAACGTTGGGCGAAAGCGGCGCGAATCAATACGCCTCTCTTGATGTTACCAGTGTCGTCACACGGACGAGCGACCAGTTAGTTGAATGTCCTACAACGATCGAAGGGCAGGTCATCCGGGAATGCAAGACGACATCGTCGGAACGTGAGAGCGAACACACTGCAGAGCCCCGCTCGAACTCAGCATCGCAAGAGCATACTATCATCGTGGTGTCTCCTCAAGTGTGTGTGAACGTGCAGCAAACGACTGTGGTGACAGTAACAAAGTGAGCCCATTTGTGCCGTGTACCGCCGGGACTGACGTTTTCTTCCCCAGCGACAATACGATGAAGTTAGCAGGTTCAACACCAGAGGATCAACGAGGGCAGCTGGCGGAAACTGTTGCCGTGCAATCAGATACGAGTGCTGAGGACATAGGGCGCGGTGGTGCACTCCGTTCTATGCCTGGCTCAAGAGAAGACGTCGAATCTTCCTGGTTGGTCGAATCGCCGGGCTCCGAATCGTGCACATCGTCCGAGAGAGTCGTCGCGGGTTGTCCCCTGAACCCGATATCGAAACCAGTAGCTGTCGATACCAGACCATTCACTCAGGAAATGACAGTAGCTCCTATCCCAGTCGCCTCCCCAGAGCAGCCCAACATCGTCGTTGATGGCACTCGAATGTCTATACGTGACGAAGTAACTGAAGCCATAATTACAGGAACTTCGTTAGCTTTCCGTTTCCTATGCGAAACCAAGCTGACATGCCTGCCAATAGCGCAACATCAAAAGTGGAAGATACAGTCAATCACCGTGACCGCGTTGACCGCGCTGAACATGGGATAAGTCAGCCCCAACCTTCCCCTCGAACACTCCGAAATGCAACACAAGGCACTACCTCGGGCTCTCCGTTGTCTCTCGACAAGAATCACGCGATTTTGTCCCCCAAGTCTTCTAATATTTCCACTGAAACCCGACCGCTGGAGCGGTCGGATCGTAATATAGTTATCGAGAAGCAGCTCGATCGGGTCGCTGGTGCTCGCAAGCTCGGTGCTGTGGGCGTTCGCGACGCGACTGGCGTAGAAAAGTCGATACCTTTAGTCCGTCCTGGCTATATCACTCGAGGGACCGTGCCACGCAAGTCTGCGTCTTTCGACTTATCAAAGGCCCGCCAGGTGCCAGAGAAGACTCGAGCCGCGACCATATACAATGCTGCTGGTGTCGCAATGAATCGCGCCGATCTGAGCAGGTACGTGGTGGTGCATGCGTCCGGGTTGTGCATGCGTTCATGTCGCCTGAAGGCCTGGTGTGATAAAGAAGCCACTCTCAGATACAGATAGACATGCGAATGATCTACAACGCAACGCAGGTATGCCATTGACCTGCTACTTGACGAGTTTGATTGACCTTTTTTTGTTAGGTCCTTCGGCGTCGGAAGCTCAGACAACCTCAAAAGAAGGCTCCTTCGTGCATCCAAATACACGTGCGGAGGTCATTGAAGGGAACTTCACCAGGATGTTGCCAGTTCAAAAGAGCAACGACCAGGCTGAGTATGCGGGTTCCAAGCCGGACCTACGGGACATGAATGATGTTGAAGAGCGCTTGCTGAAAATATACACGGTGTCTTCGTGAGTGATCTGACATCGGCTTTTCTGTGGATCTTTGTGCTCATGGTAACAGTGAATGCACGAAAGATTCATCCAGTGGAGATTCCACGTACTCGGTCGGCGAAGCATCTGACAGTCTGACCTGGAGCGAGAAGGCATGCCAGAAGACATTACAACAAGGCGAAAGTGCACAGGAAATGACGAAAGCGGAGGTTGCGATCCAGTCGAATTCATTTGAGGAGCAACGTGAAGTTTTTGTTGAACTATCCAAGTTATCCGTAGATGTCAAGAATGCATCCTCGCTGTCTTCAGTGAATACGTAAGTTCATTCTCTCTCAATCGGTATTATGAGCGACGTAACGTACCCACTGGCATAGTAGCACCAGCACGATTTCGGAGACAGAACACGACCAGCATTTTAGTTCTGCATCACCTCACGAAGAGAAATCCCTTCCTGAGGGTACTGGCTTACTGGGATCAGTGGAGCGTTCTGCATCTCTCACAAGGACCTCGTGAGTACGCTTCTTGTTTTTGTGTGATGAGAACTCACACATGGGACGGTCAGTGCGTCGTGTGACTCAAAACCAGGATCGTATCGTGAATCCCTAGATTCAAGCGTCAAAGATGAACGCACCATTGATATAGATCTATCCGCTACCCACCTTATATCTGCGCGCCATGATGAGAGACGCCTGAAACCAGGCACGGACACGGACTCGCAAGCAATTCTTTGTCAATTGGCACGGGGCCAGTCTCTCGATTTGGTGGCCGTCGAAGGCATTAAAGAGAACCAAGACGTCAGTGAATCTCAAGTTCAAATTACAACTGTAGTCACTCCAGCTGTGACTGTGGTGGATCACTCCCATGACGCTAGCAGGTTTGTGATAACACGATCACTGCGTCATCTGGTTTTAACTGCTTGTTAGTACATTGACCATAACGGCACCGCAGACTGAGGCAAGTGAAGATAAGGTCTTCGCTGAGGATATATCTAGAGCGCCTCCTGGCCCACTTTCGCCGGCATCATTGGCACCACCACCAGACAACCAGACGGATGCTGCACAGAGTATAGACAGTGGGATCGCCTCTGCGTGTGCTGTTGTGGCTATCGCTGCAGTCTCACAACTATCCAAGGAGTTCGCCGGGGAGGATACATCCTCGACAAAAGTAATGCGGCAGGAGAAGCAATCGGAGTCTGAGGAGTTCGCTACGGGAAAACGGTACAATATTGAGGACGATGCGACGTACTCGTACGTAGCCCATCAGTGCTCTGTTAACCTTATGGTCTTACACCGATCCCAGGGAGCGCGAGACCCCTTCAGTCGCCACGGACTACTTGGATCAATGTGCCTTGTCAGGCAAAAAGGACGATGCTCCCATCCCGCTAACCCGCTTTCCTCGACAAAGTTCGATAGAGCATAGACAGGCGGTATCCGACATTGATCTGGAGTCAGAATCTACGTTATACAAAGAAACTGCTTTTGTGTCTTCCCAGACATCTTCACACGCAGAGCAAACGCAAACGGCTGAGGAATCTGCGACGTCAGTTTTTTTTTCTCCTGATATCCATTTCGCTTGGCGCTGAGAGACAATGCAACGACAGCACGATGTCGGCAACTAGTTCTAGACGGGTTGCGAAAGGAGCTACAAGGACGCTCCGCTTAGACATAGGAAGCCATTCTACAGGGAGCGTCCAGAGCTCAAGTGCATCTGATTCCGATTCTATCTCTTTGCATATCGGGGATGACCATTCATGCCGCTCATCCATTCTTACACATCAGTTATCAGATAAAGGTGGTTCTCCCCCGGATCTGCAGAAGTACGTCCTTTCATTACTCGGTGTTCTACACGTCCCTCAACGTGTTTGTTGTTCAACAGATCTCCTGAAGGGTATTCTCCGACACGATCGCCCCACGTCCCTTATTTCCCGATTTCTGACTCCCCTACGTCTAGCCTTGGTGAGACACCAGGCGTCGTCTCACGATTTGTTTTACACTCTCCGGCAAACTTATCTCCAGTCATTCCGCATGCTTCTCCCATAGATTATTTGGAGCCACAATCTGCAACGGCTGCAGCCCTGGCTGAAGGAACCCACGGAATTATCGCGAAACGGGATGTAGAGATCGAAGAGCATGACTTGACATTTTCTGCGCATACAGCCAGGTTCCTATTTCGTTGT
This sequence comes from Xerocomus brunneocitrinus, assembly GCA_038093375.1. Taxonomy (NCBI): domain Eukaryota; kingdom Fungi; phylum Basidiomycota; class Agaricomycetes; order Boletales; family Boletaceae; genus Xerocomus; species Xerocomus brunneocitrinus. Next base: position 26,299 of record JBBPSB010000154.1, read on the forward strand.
GTCTCCGACCTTTCTGCTCACTAGTTTATAGCTCTTCGAAAGTTACGACTGAGAGAAATGGATCTGAAATCCACGTTGACATTGATTATGACCTGCGGGTTGCAAAGGAACCATCCACCCTATCACCTTCTCCATTCGCACCGATTACAAGCGGAGAGGGCTGCGCCGGCGACCATGCGGATCAGGTCGTTGAAAGTAAGTACTGTCATTTGTCGCTTGTGTATTGCCCTCACATACCATCTTCGGTGCAGAATATGGAAAGCACTTCAGTGAGCTCGCGTCCTCTGGTGTAGCACAAGAGGAGCAGAGGCAAGTAGTGGGCATACAAACCATTTCGGAAATGAACAGGGACAATGAGTGGCAGACAAATACTTGGGTTCCGTAAGTGATGTTTGGCTTCGCTACACTTGAAGTTACGATGTTGACGTTTATCGACAGAAGCGAACCTCCGCCAAGCTATCAGGATGCTATTTCCAATTATGATAGCTCGCCCAGACAGCCAAATGACGTTCTTTCAGAAGACGACCACCAGTCCCTGAGACTATACGCGCAATATCGCGAAGATACGAAATTGAACACTCTCGATACTTCAGTCGATGGGGTCAAATACCGCTCTGAGGAGGGATCTTCAGTTCTTGAACGACGCGGAGCTTTCCGAGCAACGGATCGCATAAACGATAGAGTGGCGGAAAAGTCTACTCTCTCTGAGTTTGTGCACGCCGAAGATATACTCGGAACACGCCAGGAGATTTTGTGAGTCTGTCTATGTCATGGGAGATGCAGCTAAATGTGATCTGTAGGACTGAGGCAGTTCGCTCACCTTCCAAGATTGATCAAGAGTCTGTTCTTGACGAATATGTCGGAGTAGGGTCAAGTGAATGCGCTAGTAGCACGTTGGAATCTCTCACTGCACGGAAGCAATTTGAGGTTGACACCCTACAATCTTCTCGTTCCCTCTCGCCCTCCGAGGATCGCACGACCTCGATGGCCCTTGAGGTCAACGATAAATCTCGATGCCAAGAATCCCTGGAGCACATAGCAACCCAAGATGAAGAATGTGCCACTGCCGATGACATCCAGTCCTCTACTACATCCGTGGTCTCTACTGTTGCTGTGCAAGATCGAGCGTCAGTGTCCACGGTGGACAAGGAAGATGCTATCCATCGTCGCACGCAACACCTTTCCACTACAATCGCATTACAAGCCGATGAGGAGGTCTGGGACGATTTTTCACATGCTCTCCCCCAGGCTGACGACAACCTTCTCGATGTCTACGCGTCTGATGTCGTGGCCATGGAATCTCGCGGAGGCAGGGTTGTCGAAGATGAGCAAGCGGAATCGGAGGATGCGCAGTGTGCATCAAGGGTAGATGGCAGCGATGAGCACCAGATCAATCCATTGTCCTCGTGAGTACATTGACTTATGTCGTGTCATTCTACTGAAGGGATCGGGTTTCTTTTGTAGTGTATCCGCTCTACGGGCCCCTAGCCACTGCGAAATCGAGAATGAGACGATCACCTCGGATGAACACATGGTGGAACGCCAAGGAACACCACAGCAGTCACTCACTTTGGAATCGACCGCTATCGAGTCGAGAATACAGACCGAAAACATTGCCTCAACATTTGATAAGCCCATCGCTGTTCTCGGTACTGCGACTACTTCCGGAGAGGATCATGTCGAGACGACGCCTTCGTTTACAGATGTGCATGATACGCAGGTCTCGTTTGACTACACGTGAGTGTTCTCTGTCTTTTTTGAGATTCATCGCAGTCTGACTTTAATTATAGAGTTGGATATCTCGATACTGATACTACTGACCAGCACGCCGAATACGTTGAGGAGGAGGAGGAGGAGGAGGAGGAAGGGTCCATTGACATATCGCAAGAAATTTCGTCACAGCACGAAGAACATGACGCATTCACGCCATCGACTCCTGGATCTGATTATCACCTTTGGGAATCGGGAGAACATACAATGATTAACGAAGAACAACAGATACGAGAATCCCCGTCTCGTGGATCGCCTGTCATAAACATTGACACTTTCATCGACGAACGGAACAAGGTGTCCGAGACTGTCACCACGGAAAAGCATGACAAAACTGACATCGAAACTGATCGAGCCGATCTAGTCTGGTATGTGGTTCAAGGAACTGCTCTAGTTCTCCGGTAACCGGCATTTAGCCCCGACTTGACACAAACGACTATAAGACATGAGTACAAAGACGTTGAGGGTGCTACTGACCTGACGGGTGAGTTTGCTCGGTTTTACGTTCCCGGTCAAGCTGAGGACAAAAAATGTAGTGTCCACTGTTAAGATGAGCTCCAGTGTCAGCCAAACATCAGGGGACCTTGATGTGTCCGACTCTGCCGCTGAAACCCAGACGTCCGGGAGATACGCATCTATGAATGTTTTATCGAATCTCGACAGCCACAGTCACGACCAGACCGAGCACGTGAATCCCACAGTTGGTGAGCGGGAGCGGAAAGAGACGTCACAGACTACGTCTTGGTAAGTGATGTTACCCTCATCTTTGAAATGAAGATGTCAATTGTCTGCTTTAGCGAGAGAACAGGAGGCGTGTTGGATGACATTAGGTTCAAGACTAGAAGCACGTCGACACATCCAGCACGAGACGTCGCGGATACCGGAAAGCCGGATGAGGTGGTGTTGCGAAACAAGGTCGAACAGGCGGAAGTGGAGGTGGCAAGCGATCTCACTGATTCAGAATTAACTCAGAGCACGGTACTCGAGAAAGCACTTGCAGCGGCTGCGTTGGTTTTGGCTGCATCGGACATGACGGAGAGCAGAAGTAGAACGCCGCCACTCGACGAGGACAGGGACAGGGACGGCTTGCGCTCGCCGACGAACGACGAAGCCTTGAACACTCGGCTCTCTCCCGATGATCATTCTTACGCTGTCTCGGTATCGGTGGAGGATCACCCCTTTTTGCTGCCACAACTGACTCGCAGGGAGTCTTCGCACCCATCGCCATCGTCCCCCCAAACTGTGACAAATACCCACACCACAGGCGAGTTCCACCACTCCGTGGTAACTGCAGAGACAACCCTGGCATATGAGGATGTTAAAGTCACGTTAGTTGGGGACGATGTACGAGGACAATCGTCGATATCCAGTCAACCAAGGTATGTGTGATTCGAGTGCGCAATTTCCCGTACGCTGATCGATCCTCCCTAGTGTGCGCGTGGAAATATTCAATGATTCGTCCATCGGAGAGGAAGAATGTATCGACGAGGACGATTCCATGTACGAGGAGGACTCTACAGTATCAACCCAAGCGTCGACCTCGAAATTGACAGACACCCTCGATCGTCGTTCAGGACGACAACCCTTGGTTTTGTCTGAGGCATCCGATGAGAAAGAATCGCATTCATCGCGCCAGCAGACGTCCCACACGTGTTTGGGCGTCGTGGAAGGGTTCGTTTGATACTATTGTTCCTACTTTAGCTGACTATGTTACAGGTGTTCTTTGTCCACGGATGAGTCTCTTGTCGTTCCGGAGGTGTATGAACCGCAGGTGTCCATTGGAAATTCAAGTATCGCCTATCTCGAGTCGACTCCATCAAAGGGCGACTCACTCGCGCCATCGTCTCCTCCTTTATCCGTCACCCCGGGGACACAAATAATGGCAAGTGGACACCTTTCTGGCCCGCAGCAGCTGGCGGACGATGAGGAGCACCGAGACAATGTAACAGTGACGCAAATCGTGTCCAGGTTTGTTGACGATTAAAGACATTTCTTGGCTGTTCAAACGTTGTAATAGGCCTTCGATCGCGTCTGCATTGTCTTCCACCAAGCAATCGACGAGCGTTGTCTCGTGTACCGTATTATCTAATTCTACAACTGAAGATACGTTGCGTGTAGAGGAAACCATGAATGTTAATGATGCAAGGTGAGTGCTGGTTGGTAAACGACATGTGCAATGTTCAACCGTGCAACAGCAAAGACTGGACGAGTGCTGTAATGGGCATACATTCACACAACAGCGCCTCTCTCCAGGAAACGATGGACGGTGAACTCTGGATGAGGTGCGAATCTGTTCTGCGTCTTTGTGCATACGTCAGGACTAACTTCACCCTCTGATAGCGCACGCGAGACACGCACGACACGCCCGAGTAGACCAATGTTACATCGCACGTATGTCCTTTCTGTATTCTGCTCCAGCCAGTCAAACAATCGTTGACTTGGAAACGCTGTAGCCCGTCTTTCGAATATTTGGAGGAATTCAAAAAGGAATGGGTTGGCGTGGATCTGTATGATATCGCTGAACAAGGCGTGCTGCATCGCAGCCTGAGCCGGTTTGTATTCCGATCGTACCTGACGCGACGACGGTGTTGGCTGACATCTGGTGATGTTTGCTTAGACCTTTTTCACCCATCATGCAGTCTGCGCGGTACTGGACGAGTCCGAGCGAGGAGGCTACACAGGGCTCGGACGCACAGGCCCTGGTGGTGAGCTCTCAAGGTGCACTCTCTAGTGGAAGCGATCGGGAGCTTGACATTGAGACACGCGAGAGTGTGCTTGCGCTTTCAAAGGTACGCTAGGACATGTTCCACTTTGGGAACGGTTTTTGATGGTGGAACATGTTTATAGACCACAGGCGCGTTACGACGTGCGTCGATTGTCAGAGGGTGGGGGGAACTCGGGTTCGCTCGATATGTATCCGTCAGAGGTGGAATGGGACATGGACCATTGGACGACGATATTCACCCTGGGACGATCGTTCGCACGACAGAACATACGCAGAGACCATTCGTGATTGTGGCTGCGCATGCAAATGGGCAGCTGTTTGGTACGCACATGTCATGTTACAACATCGTGGACCTGACCTATTCTTTGTCTCTGGAACAGATGAAGACAAGCTCGCCGAACATGTTCTTTCATGTATCAACTTTGATTTACTTGATACACCGCAAGAGCTCAGTTTGCTTTGTCTCGTCGGCCAAAAAACGTGCGAGGTGACGGGTGCGTTGACGGAGACGCTGTACGCCATTCAGGATGTTCTCGTATGTCTTGTCTCTTCATTGTCGGTAGAACCTGACGAGATCGCGTGGCTCCAAAAATTAGCTATATGAAGGGATTGAGATCGGGAGTGCGTCGGTCGAAGAAGTCGAGATGGGATATTGGGTTAAGGTGGTGGTGTGGCGCGCGCAATGGACAGAGGACGGAGGGATGCATGTCATTGAGACTGACTCGGATGCCCAGGGATCGGTGGTGGCGAGTTATCGACGTGTGCCATCTGGTGGAAGCAACCGGGAACTTGACGGTGCGATACGGGAGACTGTGCTTGCTCTTTCAAAGGTACGTACGGACCCATTCTGCTTGTGGAACAAGTTTCGGTGCTGACGCGCTTAAGACCACGGGCATGCCACGACACGACTTTATTGTCTGGGGATGGGGCAAGCTTGGTTTTTCTCGATACGTATCCCTCCAGGTGCAACATGGGCCGTTGGCCGATGATCTTCAGCCCGGGGCGATCATACGTACAACGGACCATACACAAGGACCAGTTGTCATCGTGGTTGCGGGCGCAAGTGGGCAACTGTTTGGTACGTACAGGTCTTGTAGCAAGATCGTTTCTGACCTGTGATTTTTTTGGAACAGATGAAGACGAGCTGGCCGAACGTGTCCTTTCATGCATCAACCCAGACTTACTTGAAACATCACAAGAGCTCAGTTTGCTCTATCTCGTCGGCTCAAAAACAAGCGAAGCGACAGATGCGTTGACGGAGACGCTGTATGCGATTCAAGATGTTCTCGTATGTGTTTTCTCTTCCATTGTCGATGGAACCTGACGGGATCGTCTGCTTTCAAAACTAGCTGTGTGAAGGCATGGGGATCGGGAATGCATCGGTCGAGGAGGTCGAGATGGGATACTGGGTCAAGGTGGTGCTCTCGCGTGCACAATGGATAGAGGATGGAGAGGCGCACGTCGACGAGGGTGAGGATGAGGGAATCCTTTCAGAGGTAGATTCGTCCGAACTCGAGGACTAATAGCGCATGTGATTCACTAAGCGGAGATGGACGGGGCTTGTACGACGTATTATTGGCTACGAGGGACATTTCACAGTTGCCCTGGCATATAACCTGCTAGTATTCTTTGGGTCGGATGGTGCAAAGCTGTGTTCTCCAGCGCAAGGATGAAAAACAGAATTGCCGCAACACGAACCCTTATCAGCTCAAATGGGACATGCCACTCCGTCCTGTGAGAATGTTCTCAGGGATGATGATTTGTATGCATATAAGGTTGTCAGAGGAGTCCTAATAGGGACGAGGCCGTTACCAAATATCAAGGCATATGTGCAGCAATATCGCCATTGGACGCACCATCATCACGGATGTTTTTCGACGCCCCGGAGCGTGTAAAAGACGGATATGATTGGGCTCATCCGATTTTTCCAATACTCTTGAGCCTGGATCCGGGAGACTCTCTCAACAGTACCCGATGACCATTACTTGGGCGGGTGAATGCAGGTGTTGGATGCGGAAGAGCTGTTTGGCATGATTTGAACCTATCGCGACTTTTATCGCCACGACGGCCATGACATGACAGACTCGCTATGCTTGCGTCCACTTCATTCGACTGGAGTCGCAGACGATTTGCAACGCGAGTTTCACCGCAACACAAATGCGCCTGCGCCAGTGCCAGAAAAGTGGATCGTCTGTATGTAGCAGTGAATAAAGATATAGATAGCCTGTCAAACCAATTTTAGGGTAACATGTGCTGTGTAATCTTCAAGCTCAAGGTTTGTTGATTCTGAAACTTTGGGGTCTACTTACGTACCTAAGTTACGTCGTGAGTGGGTCTGGAATCCAACTTTAACATAGCCTGCGGGTTCAGGGCCAGTGTGGCTTATGGAAAGCATGCTCTCCCTGTGTGGTAGAGAAAACATGGGATTACATGGCATGTGGCTGACTCACGCTCACGCTCACTGACAGACGTGAGGACGTTAGATCCTGCACATTCGAATCTAACCACAAACCAGGCTTTATGGATCGAAGACGGTCCTGCAGTATCAATGATATCCTCGCACTGTGAGACATTGTGGCTTGTCAAGCCGGGGTCGACGAAATGAAAGGGTGTACTGAGCGGGCTGATGTGGGGCCATGGGAGTTACCGTGGCCGGATCTTGTCAAGGCAGTGTTTTCGAACTAACGGGCAGCAACGGGCTACCGAAATAGGGCGTTGGAGTGCGGAGGCATTTGTTAAACGACCACCCCATCTCGGACGTTTTTGCCGCATGAAGGGGGCCAGCTGGCATATAAAAGGGGGACATGTTGCACGTCCTTTCACCAGCACTCTTGCCTCTGAACTCATTTGAACTCACCCAGTTCTCATCCGAAATGCAATTCGTATGTCGCCGTTCTGTCGATGTATGTGTTGCGCTGACGGCTGCATTGACAGATTAACGCTGTCCTTGTTAACCAAGCTGGTTGCGGCGAGACTAAATGCACTTGCGGCGATGCGTAAGTACTGGTCGAGTCAGTGTGACTGACGAGGAACGTACTCATTGTCGCTGTAGATGCCAGTGCAAGCCCGGTAAATGCACGTGCTAGATGCCCGTCGTTGCGGTGTCTTGAAATATGGTGCTGGAAACGTGTTTTGTTGTTGTAATAATGCCATCATGACTTGTTGAAAAACTGTAAACTGCCACTGCTGCGTGGGTGTGTGGACGTGAATAGCCTCATCGGCTCCAATCAGGATCGAGTCCCTTGATTGGTTTGGCTGGACGGCCACGCAACGTGTTGACTTTCGGCACGCGAACACGAGGAATCTGTCAGGGAGTCGTACTTGGACGCAGTTGTTCGTGGTGTCCGTGGTTGTTTGGCCTCGTCACACAACGGCGTTTGCAATATTTAGGACAGACCTAAATGTTAGTTCCGACATGAATCACAAACATAAAGTTTAGCTTACCGTTTGGGCGTAGACAAAGTTCATCTATGCTACTTCCCACTGGAGGCGTCGAATTCTGTTTGTTGCTCGAGGTGTTCCGGCTATACCAAGACCGCCATCATGATGTTCAGAGTCCTAACGAATCGTTTGTTACTTGTGTTACTTCGTACGGTTGCATATCAGGGGTATCTTTGTCATCTGTCGATGCCAGGGGCTGGTAATAATACCTGAAGGCCTGAGGAGTCTCGGAGTTGACCGTGCGCATGAAACTTCGCGGACCGCGTCTTGCTGCGCAGCCAGTGAAACGTACAGGCGGCGTAACCTTACGTCCATGGGCAGCGGGTAGTGTTCTGTAACCGGTTCCGATCAGTCTCATGTAAGTATTACCAATGCTGAGGCATTTCTTGAACCAACGAGGCATTTTCTGAACGAGTGAGGCATTTCCTGAACCAACGACATTGGGCACAGCATCATGCATCCAATTTTGAGCGCAGCAGAGGGAAGGGCGTATAAAAAGGGACCTGATATACTGGATACCTTCTCCACTATCCACCCCAACCGACTCTGAATCTTTAACAAACCAACACTCGAAATGCAATTCGTACGTTCACGCTCGTACTCAATGGACGTTCAAGCTGACGGTCGTGTTGATAGGTAAACGCTGTCCTTGTCAATCAAGCCGGCTGTGGCAAGGCCGAATGTGCTTGCGGCGACTCGTAAGCACACATTCGGAGTTATCGGGATTGTACTCATTGTCACCGCAGATGCCAATGCAAGCCTGCTGAATGCAAGTGCTGAATGCCAGCTGGAAGGATGTCGCAGAGCCTAGAAACACGGTGCTCAGCGGACGTCAATATGTACTCACTCGTTGTTACGCTTGCACTTGAGTTGTCAAATTTCTTCAGAATGTGACTTGCGTACTATTATTTGAACTCGGTGTCAGCGAAAAGCATAACACACTTGACAAGGCTTGTCGTGGCTTGTTCGCAGAAACGATTGTCAGCCCACCAAGGGGCGGCCACCAGGTGTTCGGGCATATCTCATTGGCGCCTTCTTTAATAAACCAACCAACATCTTCTTACAAGACGAGGACAGCCCGCAGCCGAAGGGATTTTCGCAAAGGGGTTGGCGCGCGATGATCAGATGCACGCGATACACTGACATTGCAAACATGAAAGTACAAGTCTAGCGTTGTTGCACTACGCAGCTGAGATCTAGACGCCAACCAAGTAACAACACAAACACGGGATGCACATTCTATGTCAAAATGTCAGGCAACTTCAGAAGAAAGGGCAGATGACTTACAATCGTCGTGGATATCAGCGGCCATTGCTTTGATGCGGTCCATGATTTCTTTCAGCCGAGCGTCACCTTCAGGCTCCAAGATTTCCAGATTCCATCTCTCCTTGGGTACAGTGTCATACAGCATGTCTTCACGAGGCACAATACTAGGCGGACTGAGGTACGATCCGCCACAGTATACTCGTAGAGGTACCCAAAAAGTTTAGTCCATAGAGTATAGGGATGAGGATACTGCATTCTTCAACAGGGTCAAGAAACTGCTGCACAACTCTTCATGCGTTCAGCGACTGAAGTGCGTGCAAAGTAGGGTTTGAGCGAAGCAGCAAAGACAGGAGCCCAGTGTCTCCTTATGTATGTCAAAAATAATAGGAGACTTGGCTATGCGTTTGGGCTGGAGATCAATCCGGAAACAGGGAAGAGCTCAGAGAGGAGGGTGTTGAACGGCACTCGTCAACGCTTGCAAGCTGCGACGTGAATTACTCTGGCCAATTCATATCTAGGCTGCTAATTAGTCAAGTACGGTGACGTGTGACGATTGCTCACCAAGCGACGAAAGACTTTGAAGGAGCGAGGGGATCTGACTTGGCTTACTAACTATTAGGGGCTCCATATCATGGTCTAGTCCCTCAAATGTGTATGGGACATGCGAAGGCAAGGTACATGAGCGAGTATTATCGTCTCACAATAATATTGCGTTAATTAATGAGAAGACTTACGAATGCATGTGGGATATGTACGACAAGGCAATTCAATCCTCAGTTCGACGTGCGAGCAATCTTTTGGGACGAGGCATGCATTACAGGGATGTGAGCGTGCCAGTCTCACAGAGGTAGACGTGACGCACGCGATGGACAAGGGGACGAGGTACACGTCGTCGATGAGGGCACCTTGTCTTGTGCAGATCTCGGAGATAGAAGGGAATGGCGTCCTCCTGACAGGAATCTTGTGAAACATGCTGAACTGACTGTCATTGAAGAGTACGCCACCGTTTCATCAATAAGGGTTTTTGCTGACGTCGTGGCGCATGGTATCCTCGTGAATCTGGCAAGGCTGCTGCGGCGAGGCTATTGTAGTTGGTGCCAAGTCCAATTCCAAGATGCTTGGTCAGGTACAAGCCTGGTGAATGAGCATTGAGGCCTACGACTCAGTGGTGAACGTAGTACCAGTTAGGAACGTCGACACCGGCTAAGTCAGGGTCATCGCCGAGTACAGCGACCACGCATCTTTCACCACCACCACCACCATCACCAGCACTGAGCAAGTACCGTATCTGACTGAGCTGGTCACCCAACGATGGTCCACCGCGCACCCGACGCGCGGCTGCTCACCAACCTGATCGCCAACGAGAAAGAGTACGCCAAACACCTCGCCAGCCTTTTCCCCCTCTCCCATGCAGCCCTCGCCTCCCTCTCCGCCTATGCCGCCGCCTCACCCGCCGCCCCCGCCCGTACCATCGCTGCCATCGTCGACCTCCTAGCCAGCGCCGACGACGCTCTCCAGCGGTACAATCATGCTATCGACACCTGGCGCGAGCAGCTCCTCGGCCTCAAAACACTCGAGGACGACCTCTCCGCCGTCCTCCGCGACCGCGACATTCTGTACGTCGCACCCTTGATACCCCTCTCACGCTCACACACCACACAGGGTCACACGTCTCATCAAGGCCTCGAAAGCGACCCGCGAGGCGCACCGTTCCTCGCGGATCATGTCTACCCTCGGCTCTGCCTCCCTTTCCTCCCTGCCCTCGACCAATTCCACGACGACACACTACGCGCCTTCGAGCACCATCCCCACCACCGTCACCGGGACGGGCTCCAGCCCCGCCAGTACCAACGCCAAGCTCGCTCAGGCCCAGGCAGAACTCCAGGCCTGCGAGGCCCACCTCGTCGCCAAGGAACACGAGCTCGACGCACGTCGGATCAGCGTCGCACGGGACGGACTCGGCGCCCGCTGTCGTGCTCTCATCGACTGCGGCTGGGTCTGGGGCGAGATGGGCAAACAGGGGCTCAGGGCCCTCCAGGCGCTCACTGCCGACGGGCCACCTCACACCGGTACGTCCTGGTTTCATGTTGTGCGAGACACGCCATGCTTAGCCATGGTGAAACAGGTTCGAAGCCGTCTTATCCTACATACGCATCCGACAATTCGTCGCTTACGCCGTCACAGAGCGCATCTCAGACTGCGGCGCTCTCCGCGGAGACGAGCCATGAAGGTGCGACGTCTAGAGAGCACGAACCTGCTACCTCGGAGCCAGATTCACATGGCGACCTCACGCTCACCCTCCCGCCCCCACACGCCATCTCCGAATTTACGGTCCCCACCGTGCGGTCGCGTTCGCCCCAGAATGGGGATGCAGCTGCACGGGCCCTCATCCCAAATCCTAAACCCGTCGCCATCGCGCCAGTACCAAGACGAAGAAGGACGAAACGGGTCCATCGACCGCCATCTCAACACATTGCCGAAGTCTCTGACGAAGGCTCCGACACAGGCCCCTTTCCTGCTCCCTCGCCAACCACTGTCCCCATTCCCCCCACCACTGTCACCACTGCCAATGCCAACGCCGCTGACGTGAACCCTGGCAACACCGACCCAAGCACGTCTACCCCGCGACCCTTCCCAACCCGCAATGAGGATACCAGCTCAGACGACGAAGCCCCCTTCCAAATCGTCGAAAACGACCCGTTCGAGGTCATCCGCCGGTCCATGCTCGGCCCATCACCTTCGGTCCCACTTCTACCCGTCCCGCCCGGTACACATGACGGCTTGTCAGGGAGCGAGACGAGCCCGTCGAGGGCAGCGTTTTCGCTGGGACGCGCGGCCGGTGCCAGTGTGACGAGGACGGGTGGGAAACGCGAGCGACGGACCTCGATGGCGTTTTTTGGGTCGTTGAGGGGACTGTTTAGGAAACCCAAGGAGCGCGAACGGGAGCGGGCAGAGTGGGACGAGTCTCCTAAGCCCAGTAGCAGTGCCAACGGCCACGGGCAAGGGTGGGTGACGCGGACGGATACGCGGATAGGCAAGGGAGGCAAGGGAAGAGGGGGCGTGGATTCGGATTCGGAGCTTGGGGTTGCGGACGTGAAGAGGGAGAATTCGGGAACAAGGTTGCGCAAAGGGCGACCGCGTGGGACGAACCAGGGCGCTGTAGGCGTCGGCGTGGACGGATGGATCACGGATAGCCCGCGTCCGTCTGGGGTTGTTGGGACTGTCGCAGGAGGTACCAGCACAACGGGTGCGGGCTTGGGGAGAGCGCGGACTCGACGAAAGATAATGAAGCGAAGGAAGACGTCGGTGGCGGATTTGAGGGGGAGTGAGCACGGGCATACGGATGGGGAGGTGGAGGGACGGACGCCCCGGCCGTTGAGCAAGGCCAAGGTCGAAGAAGCCGCAGTCAAGCTTGGCCGTCATGTGTCTACGCCAGTGCCCAAGGGCGTGACCGGCGACTCCGTCAAGTCAAGGGCGGACATCGATGTCCAACATGTACGTGCGGCGACGGCAACAGCAACCACTGCTACGAGGAGTCGTAAGGTCTCCGAGACGCACCGTCGATCTGCGTCCGTATCCGTGGTGGACACGCATGTGGCGGTTGTGTCGACATTGACGTCGGCATCGGGGACGACCTGGCGCAAGACGTCACCACCAGCATCCTTCGAGTCCAGTCCACGACCAGCTCCACGAACGCCATCGCCATCCAGGACACCCTCTCCCACGTCATCGTCGACATCGATGCCAGCCCGATTGTCGGTCGAGACCAAGAAACAGCAGAGACGAACAATCGGCAATGGTCATGCGATACACGGGCATGTTCAAAACCAGAGTTTGATGAGCATTGTTGCGGATGTGACATATCCAAAAGATCGCGACGACGCGGAGAGGGAGAAGGCGAGGTCGATGGATGTGCCGCGTGCGCCGGGGTCTGTGTTGCGCGATGAGGGCGAGGTTGTGGGAGCGGAGGAGAGTGGGCGGGGGCGAGGGAGGCGGTCGAGTTGGACAGTCGGAGCAGGCGAGGAGCGGGTTGTGGAACAAGGACAGGGACAAGGCCATGGACGCGGTGTGGTCAAGATGCCACTCAAATCGGCGTTGCGCAATGCGAGCCGCACCCCCTCACCGAGCCCCGCCACCGTTCCGGTGCGCACAGAGAATGGGGAGAAAAAGACGCCAGCGTCTGGGTTGGGCAAGGAAGACAAACGTGCTGTGTCGCCGGCGCCGTTTAGGGATTCGATGTCGGTGTCGTCGTACGCGACGGGGAGGGAGAGTATGGGTGAGGAGGACGAGGCGCGGCCTGAACCGGTGCTGACAATTCCCCCGCCGCCTGCTGTGGATCCGCCGCTTGTCAAGGAGGGATCGACCGAGGTGCCGCCCGCTCGAAGGAAGAGCGTGCGCGTGTCGTTGCAGCCAACTTTTTCACCGACGCCGCCTGCGTTTGCGGAGGAAGAGCAGGAGGAGTACGTCGGGAGGGCTAATTCGGAAAAGAGACGGAGCAAGCAAGTGCCAGACGTGTGGGCGGATTCGTCGAGCGAGGAGGAGGCGTATCAGCGGGGACGTGCCTTGTTGAATTTGGTGGGCAAGTCGGATGCGTTCAAAGCAAAGGCTTTGAAGGACAAGGAGACGAAGGCTCGCAGTGCGAGGAGGTGAATTAACATGGTCTCTCTTTTATATATATCTTATATATTTTCCATGCGGCGTCTTACTACAATACACAGTGATAATGTTTGAGTTTGTCCTGTTGACAGCGTAACTTGGATGAGAATGATATGGTACCAAAGCTTCTGTTTGGCATACGCACGCGAGTACAGGGTACAGGTACCTAGTGTGCACATACACTTGAGGCAGTGGCGGTGTAGGCGGAGGGGAGAGCGGAAACTTGAGCATACTAGTCACTGCACGACGATATCTGTCGCTCAGAGTCAGACTCAAGTTGGAATCTCCAGGATCTGACCAAGGCAAGGGCCCGCAAGATCAACCGTGTATCTTTCAAAGTTCCCTGCTTACTAGATCAGTCTGACACGATCCAACAAGCGAGACTGGGGCTGACTAGTCCGAACTCCAATTGCCAGGAATATAAAAGCCTGGTCATAGTGCTTTTGTCTCTAGTTCCTCTTCTTGTCCCTTTCGAAACGCATTTGCTCTGCCCTCCAACCATTGCTACCCGGCTTCTCTGTCTACGGCCCATGCCTAGCGATCCTGTACGACGCCCTCATGTTTCTGCCGTTTGGTCCCTGTGATCGTGCGTCCGTTCTTGTTCTTGAACGTACGGGACGAACGACTCGACGCGTTTCGCTTTTGGTTACCGGTGTTCGTGGTTGTGCCAGAGGAACCATGCCACCAGAGGTTCCCTCCCCGTCCCTGCGCGACCTGTGACTCGTGGACCGAATCCGCACGTTGCTTCCCCTGCAAGTTTGGTCAACCGGGTCTGAGGTCAGCCGTTGGCCGGTCACTGTTGTCAACGTCGTCGTCATCAGGCGTTGTATCCACCGCTTGCCTGACGAGGTGCATGGATTGCGAACGTCGTAGTTGTCCTGGGCTCGCGCCGCCTCTCGGGTTCAGACTGGGGTCTTTCGCAGCGGGACAGATTTAGGCTCATGCGTACAAGAAGGAACTCACCACCGAGATCGACTTCCGGGATGTACACGAACGGCGACGACGGCAAGGCTGACGAAGACGAGGACTGCCGCCTGAGCTAGCGACGATCCCGCCTTTTGCTGGTCTTTCAAGGACGGAGGATCAATGGCGTCGAGGTAGGCACCCCTCCAAGATTGCGCTCCTGGAACTCGAGGCTGAGCTGGCTGGCGTTTAGGGAGGCAGGCCTCTCCTCGGTCAAGATGAGTCATGCTGTAGGGTCCTCGGCGGCAA